>CAXIWF010001313.1:21289-46348 GCA_964036045.1 Eutreptiella sp. 'Long Island Sound 2002' | reverse complement strand
ATTGAAACTAACGATGTGTTATTTCACCGCATATAAATTTAGGGACGAGTACTTTTGAGAGTCCGCCAGGTAGTATCAGGAACACGCGGATCGCTACAATGTGATGGGTTGGTTTGCGATCGTAGCTAATCAAGAAATCTGGTAATGCGGATTAAAAATTGATCATTTTTTTTAACCGCGTGGTTTCCTGGGTTTGCTGCTGGGAGTTTTAAGTTACCGCCGACGGTTCCACACGATGTGATATTTTGCTTTGGGTCATAAGTATTAATAATATTATTCTTTGAAAGTTACAGAGTAAAATTAGGGATGTTTGATGCCCTGCTGTGGGATGGTTGGGCTTTACAAACACCTGGAATTGATCTGTACCTCTGGTAGACCAATGGTTATGAATCGATTATTGAAGTTTGTCGACCGCGCAATCGTTCCTTCTTGCTGGTGAAAATTTCTCAGGCTCACTTACAATGTCCAGCCGCGGTAAAACTATAGTCGGTTCCGATGGAACCACCATGGTCAAACCAAAAGTCGGTTTTTTGTATAGTGACGGAGATAAGCGCTCTTGTGAAAGTAGGAACCTTGCTACATATCTTTGTGGACTCATATCCGCCACGGGCTACCCTCAAGTCTTCATGATTCCATACCAAGCGAATGAGCTGCCCGGAGATTTGGGTAACAGACGTATAAAGTATATCCCACCCGGTAGTCATTCCCCTAAAGAAGTTCCGGTGAGTGTAACTATCTCTTACATGACTGCTATAACATTTGCTGTTGCTACAACTTGCCCCCATTTGCTCCCATTTTACTTTTGATACTATTACCCCACAATACCATTGTCTACAAAGGTGTCGGATGTGACATTCGCGCACTTCAATGCGCTCGAAGACTGTGATGTGATAATCGTAACACTGAACAGCTTCGACACCAAGGCCTGCTGCAAGAAGATGTCTGAGCTCCTTGATAGCAAGAAGCATATTACTGTGTTTAGCATACAGCGCGGAGTGCGCAACGGATCAATGCTGCGAGAAGCGTAAGTAGTAGTGGTAGCAGTGCTATCGATTGTAAACTGATTTTTATATGACGTGAATTATACCTTCGATAACTTCCCGTTGTATTGCCGCCATACTGTATACCAGTTACAAGTGTTTTAAGTATTTAGTGTACCTCGTTGATGAGTAATTTGTCAATCCTGTCATGACGCATAGTGTGTCTACAATCTCGCACAACTCGATTTTATGCGTATCCTATTCATATTAAACACAACTGAAGCTGGCATTGTACACTTTACTCTGACATTAACATTGACACGTGCAGGCTAGAAGTGCGAGGCGTGACTGTGCTGGAGTGTACAGTGGGTTTCGCCGTGGTGCATGCGTGAGTACCGTGCAGCGCCCACACATGATTATAGAGCGCCTGAGCCGAGAAGCCATTAAGGTGGCGGATGGCCCTGTGCGCCTGCTAGAAGTTATGGGCATCGAAACGTCGTTCAGAAAAATCCTCACACGTAAGCAAAGCTCCTTACGTAAATACTTACTTGTATGTTGGTTTGATTGCTTATCTGTGTATGCGTGTGAGCATGCAAGCCTGTTCGTGCGTTTATTTGCATGCTTATGCACATTTTCACTAGCTCTGCTGTACTGTCTTTTGTGGAGAACCGAAGGACTGGCATTTAGATTAGTTATGAAGAATGAATTTATGATATATATTTCTCCGTTGCGCTTACCACATGCCCTCCCACCACATGCCTTCCCACCACATGCCCTCCCACCACATACCTACCCACCACATGCCCTCCCACCACATGCCCTCCCACCACATACCTACCCACCACATGCCCTCCCACCACATGCCCTCCCACCACATACTCTCCCACCATATGCCCTCCAACTACATGCCCTCCCACCACATGCCCTCCCACCACATGCCCTCCCATCACATGAACTTAGCGCATTCGTGGGGAGTGCTGCTGTTTGAGAACATATATGCGCTCAATGTGCTGACGAAGGGGTCGCTGCGTGACACGCTGTCTCGTCGGGACTGGAGGCTCGTTCTTTCCCTCATGGTTAGAGAGTCATACAAGGTAAGTTTGGAATATCAATTTACCGGGTAAAAGAAATACATAGATGTTTGATGAAATATCGTTAGTTTTTGTTATGCTTTTCTTGAAGTGGAGTGTCTTGTTATTCTCTAAATTATATGTATATTTTTGTCGCACTCTTGTTTTTTTTGCGGTTCACGTAGGGTCTGCATGTCGCTGCCCGCGGCGGTGAATGGAAGCCGAATCTTATGCTGGTCGCCCCCGGTTACGTCACCCCTTGGGTGCTCGAAATGATACTGGTGTTACCGGATTTTTTATTCGGCTTTGTGTTCTGGGCGCTGGGAATGTACCCGCCTGCGTATCTGATGTCTCCGGGCCAGCTCGACCTAACGGAGGGGCGGAGGTCAATGCACACGTGGCACTTCGGGGAGATCGTACAGGTAGGTTCAGTACAGCACAGCACAGTACAGTACAGTATAACGACCCAATGTGAAGTACAGTACAGTACAGTACAGCTAGTACCGGTATCTTTCCACTGTTTTATGTTTGAAGTTTGACTGTCTAACCACTGTTTCAACTAACGTCAAGTGTAAATGATGTCCCCCTCTTTATGCTCCTCCTCCTCCTCCTTTATGATTGCTAATATATGCAGGCATGTCAGAGGCATCATTACGAAGCACCAGTCTGCACCCTGGTGTACAATAGAATTTGCTCTATAGAACGCTCGATGTTCCCCGAAGACACCGACGCCGACGCTACCTCTGGAGCTGCTGCCGGCACCACTTCCTACAATTCTACCCCACAGGCTCAGCTCATAGATGAAATAGTGCGCACCATCGACCAGAGCAGCAGCAGTAGAGATGGAGCATTGTATTCCCAGCACCCAACTATTGCTGAGTGGTGGTATTGGATATCGCGCTTGTTAGCGCTGCTCTCGGCACTGTTCTTACTAGGTTTCTTACTTGTGCACCACGACCATTATTAGAACGCCCAATATATAGGCAGTGATATCAAACACCCCTGAGCCAGAGTAAGTTTTAACTTACCTCGTCCTGCGCGGAAATAAGTTAAATATTTTATAGGATATATTAATATTTAAAACTGTACCTAATTCAAAGCACTTCTAAAATCTACCTTTTGGATTTAATTGTTCAGAAATAAACTATCGCTCGCCAGTGCTATAGCATTCATAATTTATGGATGGCAAGCTGGTTCAAACCACAGGAAGCCAGCAGATCCTTCACAAAAGATTTTGTCGCTTGAGCACGAGTAAATTACTCTGGAATGTTAAATTAGTATCGAGCCGTCTTCGTATTAGATGCCCTGTACGATAGCACAATAGCTATTCCGACGCTATTAAATATTGATATTTAAGTCTGAAACTTAAAATTTTGTTTAAACACTCGAGGGAGGAAAACAACTATCCTTATCCTAATCATGGCCGCGGAAGAACCTCGCTTTGTAGTCATTTTGGAAAAGAAAGGCCGTGGACGCGGAGCCTTGTCGGCCTTGAGCAGACCATGGGCAGTGCGAACATTCAGGTTATTTAAACAGAAGTTGGAATATTTCGATGGCGAAAAGCTCAAGGGGGAAATTAATACCAAGAACTCTGTTTCAAAAGTAATCAACAGTGCTGATGCAGATGGAAAAGAATTTCCTTTTGAGATGCTAACTACCGACGGAGAAAAACTCATTTTGAATGCTACCGGCGAAGAGATAAGACGACGATGTATTGATTTGTTCAACAGATCTGCAGCTGATCCGAACTGGGATCTTCTTCCAACTCCCCCTCCTGAGATCAAGGCCTATGAAGATGCCGCCTCGAAAGCTGTAGTTGGAGCCATGGCTGCAGATGCCGAGAAGGCTCGGATTGAAGCAGAGCAGAAGCGACTAGAAGAAGAGCGCAAAGGCCAGGTGGCGGAAGGAGCATCAACTATCCTTGAAGAGCAGGCAGCAAACGCTAAGCTCCGTGCCGCGAAAGAGGCAGAGGAAAAACAGAAGGAAGAGCAGGTTAGAGCTGATCACAGTGAAGAGGCTTGTGAATGCTACCCTTGGGCCCGAAAACATTTTTTGATATAGTGGCTTCCATCAGATTATCAACGGCTTGATTATTACCTTCATTTTTTTGTTAAATATATGATCGATTAATTTTCAACAACAAACCACTGGTATGTGTATTTTAAAAAAATCCACGAATAATTACGTACAGGAAAAGCAGATAATGGAGTCATTTAAAGGCATGGGAGCAAAGATGCGTTTCCGCGCAGCAATGGACAAGGGCATTATGCGCGAGGCTCGGATTGCCGCGGCATTGATGCTGCAGGGCGCTTGGAGGGCCAAGGAGGCCCGCCGTAAAATGGTCGCCAAAAGGGCAGAAAAGGAGAACCTTAAGATGGAGGTGGGTGGGTGGGTGGGTGGGTGCGTAATTTGTTTTATGAGTTTTTCATATGTCAAAGTTTGTACCGTACACTCTGAGCGCAATTCGTCCCCATTAGCAGGCAGATGTATTGCCTGCTAATATATATATAAATTATATATTTTACATCTATGCTGCCTTTGCAAACGTTGCTAATTTATTTAACTTACAACTCTGCTTAATCTGCTCTGGACTGCAGGGATATGCCAAGAAGATCCAGTGCCGCTACCGTGCCCGACTCGCCAGAAAACGCATGCAGGCTATCAAAGCCGAAAAACTCGCCAACCAGCAGAAGCTGGCTGCTCTCAAGGTGCAGTGTGCATGGCGTATTTTCATTGCCCGTAAGCGGTATCGCCAGAAGCAGGACTCCAAAGCTGTACAGGAGTATAACCGACAGATCCACCGGTTCCGTGGCCTGATCGTGGCGCAGAGCAGACTCCGCGGTCTGCTCGCTAGACAGCGCATCAACAAGCTTCGTATTGCGTATCCGTCAGTCATGCAGGTCAAAATAGTTAGTCTAGATGACCAGATGAGCTACAGCTCTTCCACCAGTGAGCCCACTGCGCTGGTTTCTGGTATGGTGCTGACCATGCCGGCGGATGCCCCTGAGATCTTGAAAGCCAGCGCAGAGGTCTCTGACGAAGTCCTCAACACGCACGGCAGGTTAACCTCCTTGTACCACTGCAAGCCTTTGTCTGATGCAGGGGCCAAGACCGAGGTGGCCACTGCCACAGCCCGCAATAAACTGGACTATGTCGTGGTTACCCTTGTGGACACCAGCTCCACTGCGAAGGGTGATCTTATCGGGCAGGTGAATTTCACTATAGACAGCGATGCCCCCCCAGTGTGTATTTTGCACAATTACATTGTTATACAATTTTATGAAATAGGGTTGTGTGATTTATTTATTTTTGCTCCAAAATGTTCCCTTTTTTGCACAAACCTATCATCTCCTTAAATCAATCACTTACCAAACCCCCCTCACGCACCTACCATAATAGGCCATGGTTCGCCTGCTAAACGTCCCACGCCTAAGCTACGGCGACTCTGTGGAGGTGACTGTCCCGCTGGGCAAACTCAAGAAGTCCGTCACCAATGCCACGGGTGAGCAGCTCGCCTTCTCCCGCCGTGCCACCAGGGGCACCGTGACACTGCAGCTCACCAGACCTATGCCGGCATACACCATGTGCGGCTGGCTGTGGAAGGTATCGGAGTCGCTGCTGAGTAATGCCTGGAAGAAGCGTTGGTTCAACCTGGTGTGCGGTGAGCTTACTTACTGCAATACCGACCTGGCTCTGGATCAGACTAAGAACGTCGTGGCTTGTGCTACCGTCACTGGTATCACCCAGGTGAGCTTGCATGCGTAGATTCATTCGCGTTCATTAAGGGATCATGGGTTTGAGAAAAGGATGTTTTTTTGAAAGTTTAAACTTAATTATTCCTCACCTCGCTGAACTGTTAACTTTTGCGGTTACAGGTGGAGCATAAAGGACATGCAAACGCCATCAAAATCGACTTCAAGCGCGACGGTTCAGACGATTTCTGGTACCTGGACTTCGACGACGACGAGTCGCGCCGCGTGAAAGACATGTGGCTACGCGTGCTCTACCGATCCTGCCCACAGGTGGCCGACCCCACCCTCACCGCCCTCGGACGGGAGCGCTCAGGCTCTGCTGCGGCCAGGGCTGCGGCTGCTCGCATTGGCGGGGGAAATGGAGCTGCTGGTGCGGGGGCAGGGACGGCTGCTCCGAAGGGAAAGACACCGATGTCCAAGCGCATGTCCGTCTTCTCTTAAATATCCACTCACTCATTCACTCACTGTCACACACACAGTGCATGCACGTTTGCACACGAAAGCATGCAAGGGTTCAGCACCTATTGCAGTATTCAAGTCTAGGCACCTAGGTTTTAATGAGAGAAAGTAATATCAATACGCCCCCGAGATGTGTGAGCTCCATGCCGCTAATTCGAGTCGCAAGCGTTATATCACAGTAGTGGTTCAGTATCAAGGTATTGTTTTGTCGGAGATGTATTGAGATGTGAATCGGTGATGATTGGTGATGCCTTGAAATGTTTGCGAATACCAACGACTTCTACTATTGACTCCTCACAAAACTTTGTTTTTAAAAAAAGTCATTTTTGGCTTCGTACTATCATAGCTCCCGCTACGTGCCATATTACGCACTTTTATATTCAGAAGCCTTGCATGAAATTGAATGTCAAAAGATTTGATAGTAAGCCTTAATTCCATGTAAGCAATGACTCTGACTGCTCAGTCCGTTCAAGTGGGTCGGAAGGGCTACGAGTAAATCGGATAATGCATTGCAATGCTATCAATAGAAAAAAAAAAGGGTAATTGCGTCCAAATAGGGTGTTTTTGGCCTTAACATGTTTTAAAAAAATGCAGAGCCAGTCGTGAAACGTTACTGGCTTTACTGAATCGTACCATAATATCCGGTAATTATAGAGACTGGTGGGTGGAGATAGAGAGGAAATATGCAATAAAAACACAAATTTGCCCCGCAAAGGGCACATTAACCCGCAGGCTCGTCCCTACCGCCAGCGGCCCTGAGGAGCGGGTACTTTGATCACAGCATAGTGTTGACATTGACAAACAGGGATTTTTGCTTGCGCTTAGACCACTATGCAGTGTCTAGCTCTTACATGCTGTGCTTGGCAGAAGCTAGGGTGCCACTCTTGATGAGGATACGCTCGAGGTCGTCCCGGGGGTGGAAGCAGAGGACCATTACGGTCATAATCACGACCACAATCTGGAACATAACTAGTGCGAAGACAGCCCACGACACAGGTCTACCAGTGGATTACCGCCGGACAGATTAAGGTATGATGCATAGTAAAGTATAGTGCGATACATTGAAGTAAGGATGGGTGCAAAAGAGAAGGGGGGGGGGGGAAGGACGGGTTAAAAAGAAAATAGATGAAGGGATAATAGATTGGCTGCTAGTACATTAACAAGACGAATATGGTTACCATAAACAGCGCGCACACTGCACAGTATGGCTTGACTTGGTTTAATATGAATAATACACAGATGGCGCGGACTAAGGGGAGATGCATATAGTTTAACTTACTCTATTTGGTCAGCAAAATATTTAAGGATGTCTGTTCTGCACAGGGTGTACGGGCAAGCCCGGCCATCACCACTGCTTTCTTTAAAGCATGTATCTTGATCAGCTGCACAGAAAGTCACATCATAACTCTCACACTTTTCACAGTCATTGCGATGCATGTTGTCTGGGCAGTTGCCGTCAACCCATCCCCAGAATGCATCATAGAGTGCTGTATCACATGTACTAGTAGCACCAAAGTAAAATAAATTGAACTTTTCTTCTAGAAGTCCTTCTAAACGACCATAATCGGGGGTTTTCCCATCTTCTAGCTGAGGATATATATCATCAAATTGTCCAACCGCCTGCAACAAGAGTGCTAATAAATAAACTTCTGCAATCAGAGTAAGAACCATAAGCGATAAATGCGTAAAAATGACTTTACGCCCGGTCCAAAATCGATCTATGTAAAGTGATAAGATGCAGTCAAGAGATAATAATTAAAATTATAGACGATAGACGATAATTTTCTATATATATTATAAATTATATAGATGAAGTAAAAGCCTTTAAGGAGAGTACTCACCAAACTTTCGTGTCTGATTATTCACTCCTTGGCATCCTATTATTGACGCGAGTATGATATTAAGACCTACGAACAAGGTTATTAAGCCTGTTCCTAAAAAGAAGTCTTTATCCAGATCACCAAAGTCGGCAGCGAGTAAGTAAATAGCAAACCCAATGAGGAAAAGCCCCTGCAGCATTGCACATCATCATCAAACATGAGATAAGTTAGATATAATATAATGATGAATGACTTTGGGGGAAGTATATCTTACCGCTATTGCAAATATAAGGCTAGCATTGAGAACAAAGAATTTTAGAAAGTTGTTTAGGCGCGCCATTCTGCTGGATGTTTTTCTCTGTCCTTGAGGGTAGCAATAAGTGACAGGGAAATCAGAAGGAGTGACAATGTGGACTTTCTAGTTCATGACGACAAACAAAAGAGCTTGAGAGGCTGTGAGAATTACTGTACCAGTACAATACGAGTTCATCCATGCTTTGTAGTACTACTGCTATTTAGTAAATTTATGCTCGAAAAGCTTGGTTACCCCAAACCGTTGACGAGATTTTTGTGCACTGGCGGTTGAACCTTTTATTATCGAGCCGGCCTTTCATTTACATGATAAATTGATATATACGGCTTGCCAAGCAGTTTTGTGTGGAAAATTTTTTGCACACAATCCCACAGCCCGATGATCCCAGGATCGACATCGTTTTAAAAAAACTCAACAATGCCAGAATGAAGTAAATTTTACCTGGAGTTTGTAGAAGGGAGTCCAGGGAGCACCAGACGTTCTAACCATTGTTATTCTCTTGTGTAAGTTACTGGTTTGAAGCAAATGATCTTGCCTAAAGCTTGGAAGCAAATCCAAGTTCTGTATTAGAAAGCAGCTTCTAGAATCCCCACTATTGTGGTTTTTTTATAGCCGCATCTTCTACATTTAGCTGCTGGCAATGTTTTCCAGGAAAGAGTCTTATAAAAGGCAGGTAGCTGAGCGCAAAAAGGCTGCGTCTAAGAGTGGATTGTCTACCTCTCTGTTGGACGAAGATTTCGGAGATTCTCATGGGTCGTCTCTTAAGAACAAGGCAGGTGGCAAAAAGAAGACAACATTCAAAAGAGAAGTAGAACTTCAGAGTTCTACGGAAAACCCTGGACATAGAGTGAGTGGAAGCGGTAATCCGTTGCTTCCAAGCAGAGATGTAGTATTGTCTGCTTCCGACGATAATATCCAGCCCGAAACCTTGGCTGAAGGCCAGGATAGGGAAGACTACACCTGGGACTTTTGCCTCGTGTTGCCAAACCCCGAAGACGAAGAGTTCAAGACTCAGACATCACACGAGAACTTTGTACCCGCTGTTGAAATAATTGAACGCCTCCAACTCGCCGGGCTGCAAACATACCAGTTCTATAGCGGTGATGGTGATGAGATCATCGTTAAAATAAGAGCACCATTAAAAGTACTGCGCCATCACGCGGAGTTTTTGGGTATCAAAATGCTACTTTCCCAGGATTACCTGGAGAATGTACTTGAGAACCAGAATGCAAAGATTGGAGAGGCTCCGGAGGTTACCACTTTATCCCCTTATGAGTTTATCTACGCACCCTACAACGATCTGCGCCGTGAAATGTTCGAGATCCCACCCGGTATGCATCACCCCTTCACCCCGCTCCTTCGCATTAAAATCATCTATCAGATAATCGTGGGTGACGGTGAGGACTGCTGCTCTCTGAACATGCGTCGCATGGCAAAGGATGGCTCCAGCAGTGTGATCTCCTACTACCCGCTGCATAACCTAGAGCAGCGCGCGGAACTTGAGAGAGCATGGTTCAACTGGCGGGTGCACCCGTGGGAGCAGCCCATCGACGACGTGAAGGAATATCTGGGAGAAAAAGTTGCGCTATACTTTGAATTCACCGGCCACTACACCACCTGGTTGGCCCCTCTCGCCGTTTCGGGCATTGTTGTCGCCATCTATCTGCTCATCAACACCGCCCTCACGAATGACTTCGACGAGTCTCTCAGCAAGGGCTACATTATCCCGTTCTACTGTATATTCGTATCCTTTTGGGCGCAGCTGATGCTGGAGTTCTGGAAGCGAAAAGAAGCACGCAAGTCTATGGAATGGGGTACGTCAGGCTTTGAGGAGGAGGAAAATGATCGTCCAGAGTTCTACGGCATGCACAACAAGGAGATCCATTCCATCGTGAACGGCCGGTTGGAGAAGTACTATCCCTCTGCTGAGCGTGCGAAGAAAGTGCGCTATTCGAACTTCATTGTGGCGATGATGATCTTACTGGTAGTGATATGTGTGTCGGGCATATTCGGTTTGCAGGTAGGTCTGCTAATCTCCCCTTTAACGCCCATTCCTCCTATCTCCCCCTCCCCTCACACACACGCATACATACGCAAACACACACAACGTGTTTGAATTTTAAACCTGTGTATCACACATTTTGTGATTGATAAATTACCTTAAGGCGTGTTTTTGCTAGTCGTGTATGCATGCATGTGCTGATTATCTTTGGGCATCATCTTTGTCCTCCCCACCCCCCCGTTTCTGGTTGGACTTTCATCTAACCCTAACCCTTCTCCGTGCAGGTGTACTTGAATGAGGATGTAAAAGATGAAAACGCCAAGAGTGGCGGCAGTACAGGAGTGTCCATTCTGTCTGCCGTGCAGATCATTCTCCTCAATCAAATATACTCGAAAATGGCTATTACGCTGAACGACCAAGAGAATCACAGGTTAGTATCGGTTAGGGGTGATTGCTATAGCATCATTACTTTTATGAGAAGAAGGGTGCTGGTCTATATATACTTCGATTGCCTCTTTTTTGGGGGAAAGTTAGCCGTGTACATGACTTAAAACCGACACAGAGGCGATCGCTCCCTGGGCTGCTTTAAGTTATCAGCGGCGGCTCTTGTTATCGCTGGGACAATAGAACAATAAAAATTGTTTCTCTTACTGCTGCTATCACCATTATGTTTTATGATCGGTACACGTTGTTGTATGGATGCACTTGTACGCAAATGTATATTATTTCGTTTGTACGTACGTGTATGCGCATATATGTGCATGTCATGGCATTTCCATCTACAGAACGGATACGGAGTATGACGATGCACTCATCGCGAAGCTCTTTCTCTTCAGCTTCGTCAACTCTTACGCTTCCCTCTACTACATCTCGTTCATCAAGGTGCGTGCGCTATACCCTTTGTATACCCTATAGTTTGTCCTTAGCTGTTGATGTAATTGAAACCTCTACGTTTTAAATAGCCCTTTCGTCTCGTGGATTTCCGTACAACGATTTGTTTTTAATTCTGTATCACATGGTTTACTCCCGTTTCCTCATCAAGCTAACAAATTTCCTTTTATTTATTTATAAAGGGCTGATGGAAACCCACGAGACGAAAAGGCTATTTATTTATTTATTAATTTATTAATTTTATTTATTTTTTATATTGCCTTTGAAGGTAAACCTCGGCGAGAAATGCCAGGGTAGCTGCATGGTTGAGTTAGCCTACCAGCTCACTATCGTTTTTGGTAAGTGTTTCAGAACAGCACCCCCCATATTAATTTACTATTGCTGCGAGATGTGAAAAATATGTATGGTTCTGTTATTTTTCTCTCTGTAACTGTTAACTTACAGATGAGCCTTTTTATACTTCTCTTCTACATCTATCACTACTTCATTAAATTTAATTATCTTATATGTTCTTTTCTTCTGGATGAATTGTCGTCATCACTTTATCTAGCCACGCAGTTAACTGTGGCCAAGGTAGTATCTTACGTGACGATCAAGGTACGGTCCCTAAAACTAACGCGAGATATATACTTATCCATCACTAATTGTGTGAATATATTTTAAAGCTTGTGCATTTCCTGGTGATATTCGTTTTTACCCTGAGATTGACAGTTATTTCAATCTTATGTGGTGTCTATTTTTCAGTGCCGGGAAACGTAATTCTGCTGATAATTCATCCCCCCCCCCCCCCCAAAAAAATATAACTTATTTGGTACTAATACCTTTATGCTAAACAGTAAACGAACCATCTATTCCAATCAAATCGAATCGAATCCATCCCTATCATAATGATGATTGAATAGGCTGGGCAGTATATGAAGGAACGGAAGGAGAAGGCAGAGTACGAGGAAGCAAAGAAGCAGAACCGCGAAGTGCGCCCACCATCGGAAGCCGAGCTGGTATGTATGCATGAAGTATGTATGTAAATACATGCATGTATGCGTGTATGTGTGCATGTTGGTATTTCATATGGAACATATTATGAATTCCTCAGTGTGTATTATGACTTCCTTACTGCTGCTGCCACTATGAACAGCAAAACCGCTTTGAGGAGTACGACCCCTCTCTGGGCGTGCTGTACGACTACGCGCAGATCGTCATCCAGTACGGATACGTCACGCTCTTCGTCTCAGCAAACCCACTGGTAAGTTAGTGAGTAAGTTAGTGAGTAAGTTAGTGAGTAAGTTAGTGAGTGTGTATGTATGTGAGTAAGTTAGTGAGTAAGTTAGTGAGGATAGGTAGGAGATGATACTGATGTGTGCCGCTTTCAGGAGGGAGGGAAGGAAAGAGGAAGAAATAGAAGCGCTTTATTGTTTGTTTTATTTTATTTAATGCATGTGCACACATAGACTCCCACGCTGACTCGCACTGGCACTTGTATACTGTATATATTAGGCGCCCTTGCTTGCTTACATCAGCAACTGGGTGGAAGTACGGATGGATGGGTGGAAGCTGCTCTACATGACCAGGTTAGTGTTACGAACACTAGAAGCTAGCACGGATGTTGTAAATGCGCTTGGTTAGAGTTAGCAAGTCTGGTATTATAGCTGGTCTGTTTTATGCATGCCGGGCGGGAACAGAGTGTGACCGTGATGGAATCTTTTAATGGACTTTGGTCATATTATGATTGTCTTACCTTTGGGCAACTTTGCCATAGATATTTCCATTATTCAGTGTATCTTGCCTTGCCCCTCGAACCTTAGTGACTTCTCCTTAATACAGCAGTTGAGCCGAATTTTGCCCCTATTTTGAACTTCACTTCATGAACACCAAACACATGTTCAACCTTCACACGCCACACCCTGACTGACATTCTAACTGGCACCCTAACACACCTGGCACATATTGTACAGACGTGTGCTTCCCACCGGCGCAGAAGACATCGGGACCTGGGGTACCATCCTGCAGCTCATCTCCGTAGCGGCCGTGGTCACCAATGCAGGCATCGTCTGCTTCACCATGAAGATTTTGAACTTTGGCTCGGGAGAAGGCGCCGTGGCTACCGTGTGGGTGTTTATAGGCTTTCAGTACATGATTCTGGTCGCAATGGGACTATTTGCTTACCTCGTAGATGACGTACCCGAAGAGGTAATATTGGTACCCGGAGAGCGTGGTTTAGTGATTCAATTGCTATTTATTGTTACTCTATGTATTGTTAATCATTTACCATTTTCATTGAAAAATTTTGTTCCATGTCTGGTTCATTATTAATGAACATTGTTTGCCATTATCACCATTCCCCTCTCTCTCCCTCCATCCTTCGAACCTCACTCAATCCCACACTATCCCTATCCCACTATCTCCAGGTGAGCATTCAGTTGAAGCGTCAGCAGTACCTCTCCGACCGAGCGCAGATGCTGGAGGAGGATCTGCGCGAGGCAGACGAGGCCATGGCGGGAAAGCACCGCCCGCAGCTCACCAGAGTCAACACTGATTCGCTGCAGGTACGCACACCAGTAGCAGTAGACTTCCACCATCCATCTCCTCCTCCATGTTGGGGGTTGATATGCTTGAGCACGATTGAGTTGTTGGTTTTGACTGTGCTTATATCCCCTACGTTGACGATATCTCATTGTTGCGTCTGCTCTTGCCCCAATACAGATCCAGACTGCAGACATCGGCGATGTGGTGTAAATGTGATAGATGCTGAGTGCAAGTGAGATTTTACACCGGTGTGATCCAGACTGTAGACATCGGCGATGCGGTGTAAGTGTGGTAGACGCACCTTTTGCTCACGCTATCATATCGGAAGCATCATACGCTAAGAAGAGGATGATTAGCAAGCCAGCGCTACCCTAATGAAGTGGTATCAATATATAGCCGTGATCCTCACTATTATAGTATGCATAGTATGCACCGTAATTATTAGAAGTCTGGTGTTGTGTTCGGCCACCCGTCTTTCCAGATGATTGTCCGTGCTACTTTATTCTCATGATAGATTTAATCAAGTAGCAAGAGTACAATTTTGTGAGAAGCAGACGTGAAATTAAAAAGCAGTTGCCTTCTGCTGCTAATGACTTATAATTTTTTTGTGCAGAGGTTGGCTAAAGTATGCTGATGAAATGGAATACCTTTTGCCAAAAAATCAACACTGTGGCCGCAATCGAAGCTCCCACAATGTTGATAGTGTTGAATCATTAGAAGTTAGTTTAAAAATTATTGTAGACCATCATATTATCGCTTTAGCCACACAATTACATAAATGTGCTGAATACAAAAAAAGATCTACCCGTAAATTACCTATTTGCTTGATTTTTTCTTTTCTTCTTTGCGTAGTGCACTTTCAATGAGAGAAGGCACCGTCGCGCTGCAGGTTATAGACATACCAAATATGCCCATTGGATCCTGTACGCTTATACATCCGGATACCGTCAGATTTTCGGCGTACTTCTGGCCCCGGTAGCATTTAGCACGCTGTTCGAGTTTGTTCAACAACCCCCCGATAGCTTTGACCATCGCCTTTACACGCGGCGGTGCCCAACTCATGTCTTTGTCGGTGGCATCATCAACTGCACTTTGCTGCTCTTCTTCTCGTTCCAGCTCCCCATTTTCTAGTATACGTTCATCACACTCATCAATGTCTGGCTCATCATCACCATCAGACCCCTCAGGTGAAACCACAGGGCATTCTCCATCAGTTCCATCTATCTCACAAGCAAGGCTTCGCTCTATGATGAGCATGGAATGAGTTATCTCAACTTCACCCACCAGTCTTCTGTGATAATAGCGCAAAATTGCTCGCTCTAGTAGACCTTTCATCGCGCGCTCTCCTTTCGCCACTTGCTCTTGTTCTTTGGCTTTGTCTGTTGGTGACGATTCTTTCTTTCCAACACCAAGCTTTTCCCGCATACCATCGCGGAACTTGTTGAATCGCGACATCTTTCTATAGATCTCCAAGGAAAAAGAGGATTATAATATATAATTTCACGGGTGGTAAATTTATATGTCTACTGGAATCGTACTATCAGTGAGGTACAGTAGGTCATCATGAGGTGATTTTTATTTTTCCTCATCGGCTCAAGTAAAAAGTTTTTAATCCCCCATTTGCATTCCAGCATTGGGGTATCGTAAGTTTACGATAAATGTAAATAACTTATATTGTGGTATTGCGTCAAAAAAGAAAAAGCATTTACCCGGGTGAATAACTTTATCGTGATAACGGTATCGTGGTTGATTGTTCAATACCTTTTGGAACGCAGAGGCAATAACCTAACTGTTCAGAATCTTGTCAACCTGTCTGCCGACTGGCGAACATTGCCATACTGCTTGTTAATCGTCACAGTCTCGGATATTATGCTCGTGCCAGGGACATGCAGTTCCGGATGACACCAATACCAGCGCTATTAACAAAACGAGTTGCTATTCTATACCTTGCTACCTTTTTATTCGCGATGCTAACAAAGTGTTCTTCGCTGCTGGCGAGTTCGAGTGGGACATGGGTGCATCAATCTCTGAAGCATGGTATCAAAAAACCTATTTCGGCCTTCCGGTTGTACAGTGGTACGAAAGTGTTTAGAGATGGGCTGGGTAAGCCAAAAGGCTACTCAGATCTTAGCAAACGATATGTCCTTGAAACTGGTACCTATTCAGGGTTACCCAACACTGCTACTCCCTATTTAGTTCTGGGAATAGAATCCAGCTGTGATGATACAGGTGTATCGATAGTCAGGTCAGATGGAACAGTATTGTCTAACATTGTGTACTCACAGCATGCTATACACGAACGCTTCGGTGGGATTGTGCCTGGCTTGGCTATGGCAGCACACAAAACTAACATAGATAGGGCCGTCGACGATGCAGTTAAGGCTGCAGGTCTGCAAAGTGTGGCAGAAGTGGATGCTGTCGCTGTGACCAAAGGGCCCGGTCTGGAAATCTGTCTTAGAGTAGGTTACCGCAAAGCGCAGGTAAGCTGTGCGAGCAATTGTTAGTATTTGTTATTTTTTGTGTCCATACTAAATGGGGCTTATGTTGATTCAACGCTTGGGATGATGATTCACCGGTCCCTTCTACCTGCCTGCCAGGCAGTGCACTTCCCCATACGCCGTTCATCACTGTTCAATATAATACAATATAATACAATACAAATATATCCTGGAAATACAAATAATCTGACGAAAGGTTTCATTCTCTGTTCTCTGGAATTTCGTAGCGCATAGCAACTCAGCACAAGAAGCCGTTTGTAACTGTTCACCACTTGGAGGCTCACTGCTTGATGGCGCGCCTGGCTGGTGAGATAATTCGGCCCGCTCCTGTGCAACAGAGTGAAGCCGCACTCTATCCATCATCCCGGCAGAAGCAGAAAGGGCAGCAGCAAGTACCTAAACAAGAAGTTGGGGAGATTCCTGCTGCTGATCAGCTATCACATGTTCCTGCTACTGTTGAGGCAAACATGATACCTAAGCTGTCTCATTTCACCCCACGAGTAGAGTACCCTTTCCTGGTGCTGCTGGCTTCAGGAGGGCACACATCTATCATGGTGTGTCACGATCTAGGGGTCTACACAGTCCTTGGGGGCACTCTCGATGATGCCCTTGGGGAAGCCTTCGACAAGGCGGCTCGACTGTTGGGGCTGGACTGTAAAGGAGCGAGTGGAGGCGCTGCCATTGAAAAAGAGGCGCGGAACTTTCACGAGCAGCAGCAGCAGCAGTTGCAGCAGCAGGTTGTCAACGCAGAAAATGCAACAGCACCTCATACGTCGGCTTCTCATGCACAGCAACAACAAGAGCCACAGCGGCAGCAAGAAGAGCAGAAGCAGTATTCGGGCATGGCAGTACCAATGCGCGACAAACCAAACTGCGACTTCAGTTATGCTGGACTAAAAAACTCATTTCGACTGGCCGTACAGCGAGCCCGGGAGCAGCATGGACTTAGCCAGGGAGATGTACAAGGAACGAATGCTCCTCTTAGCCAGATGGCTGAGGCTCCGGAACCCGTGGTAAGAAATAAGGGCATAGTCTTTTACTCTCTCTTTCCACGAAATGTGTGGTTTTTTGTACAGTTGGCAAAAACTCTACCCTGGGTACTATATTGTAGTCTTTCCACATGCATTTATCATGTAGGATATTTTCTCGTTGCAACCATTGATTCCCACTATTTCTGCTTTTGCTTTATTTCTGTTTTGGCTTTTGCTTCTGATATATAGCGGTTACCGGAGGAGGCGACAGGGCGTCTGTGTGCAGACTTCCAGGACGTGGCATTCCAGCACGTCGAAGACCGCATCTCTAGAGCGCTGGACTATCTTTACCGCCAGCGCAGCACCAGCAGCAGCAATACCAGCAGCAGCAGCAGCAGCAATACCAGCAGCAGCAGCACCAGCAGCACCAGCAATACCAGCAGCAGCAGCAGCACAAGCACTAGTAGTGGCGTCACTACTTTTTTTGAGGATATTCGTGATAATACTGAAGAACCGGCAGAAAATCTAAACCTCCAAAATGATGGCAATCGGGAAAATAGTGTAGCGGCTGTAGTGGATTGTGCGGATGATGATGCTCGCTTGGAGTGTGAGGGTAAAGTGGACTCTGCACACCACCAGCAGCAGACCCAAATCGGGGAAGTAACTTCCCTGGCGAACCTGGAGCTCCGCAGGCATGTCGCATGTCGCACCTCACACTACTAGTCTGCTTCCCCTAAATACTACTACTCTCCTTCCCTTTGTAAAGACACGAGGAAATTAGTTCCTTATTGCCTCTTCTACTTTGTGCATTTCTTTCTCGAATTTTTTTTTCTGTCTATCGCGACTAATTTGTTTTCCCCTTTTATCCCTTTAACTTTCGTAGGCGTTTGCTGGCTTTAATAGATCGCCACCATCAGCGGGCACTTAAAGACTGGCGATACTCTGTTGGAACAGCTCGGCATCAATCTGCTTCTGGAAGCACCACCACCACCACCACCACCACCGATGCTTCCACCACTGATACTGCGACAGTAGAAGATAATACCATCACTCCTTCTTTCACCGCTGCCCCACCACAACCCCTGCAGCTGATATTTCCCCCTCCGCAGCTGTGCACAGACAACGGAGTGATGGCCGCATGGGCTGGCATAGAGAAACTGGAGAGAGGAATATCGAGTGCAATAGGAGAGGTACCGGTAGTACATGAGGCCGAAGATGCTGCTACAGGCAATCATAATAATAGTACCTCAAACAATCATAAGCGGATCAAACGGCCAAATGACGTTATTGCGAGGTGGCCTCTAGGAATTCCAATAGCTAGGGAGATTAACGGAAAAAGTATATTCAGTAAAAGAAGATAATAGTTTGTGCCAATGCCTCGTGTTTATATTCAACTCTTTAATATCTAGATTCTTTAAGCTTTAATCATCTAGCTAACTTTAAGCTTTTAGTATCTAGATTCTTCGTCCACATGGGAGGAGTTAAAAAATTAATAACCCTGCTGTGGGGTAAGTTTAATACCAACCACGATTAATACAAGTAACGGGATACATTACACACACAAGTACTTCGTGGAAATTGTTTGCGCAAATGAATGGCGTGATGAAATTACATTACAAGCGAAAGTGCATGCCTATCTTATTATTATTTTTATAGTATTGTTTTGGTTTTTGTTCTAATTATTTCTTCTTTCCTATTTCTTTTTGTTAATGTACGTACGTGCGTTAGATGGCCTAAGGAGGGGGGACAAACCTGTATATTAAGTCCTTGAATGCACTTTCAGAGCACCCATAGAGATAAGCATAAATTAAGAGAGCACATCTGTATCCTGAGTGAGCATTGCGGCGTATGTTGAGGGGGGTATAGCTCAAAATCTTTCCGCCAGGGAGCTGGCGGCGGCGCTGGCAGCAGCGAGCATTGCAGCGTAAGACCCTCCTGCAGCAGGCTCACCGCCCTCCTCGTCATCTTCATCGTCCACATCAGATGATCCGCTCTTTTCCTCTTCTTCTTCCTCATCCTCATCTTCCTCATCCTCACTTTCATCCACAGCAACTGCAGTCGATGATGATGGTGCCGACTGACCAGCAGCAGAAGCAGACGATGATTTACCAGTCACAGCACCTGCAGAATTGGATCTTGATGAGGAGGAGGAGGAGGAGGAGGAGGTGGAGGGTGCGGCGGCAGCAGTAACAGACGCACCTCCTATACTAGTGACAGTTCCAGCACCAGGAGCAGTGAACCCATCGACATCACGCATTATTTGTACACCTAGATCCAGAACTTCGAACACGTCATTCTTGGGGATGTGATCGGTGACCGTGGGGATAGAGTTCGTCAGGTAAAACCTCTTGAAACAGTCTCCGCGCTCACCACTGGACAGGAACTTCTTCCAGCTGTGGTTGGGGAAAACGCCGTGTGCGACGAAGGCATTTACTTCCTCCGCACCCGCTGCCTTGAGCGCTAAGCCACACTCGTACAGAGTGCCACCAGTCTGCACCAAGTCATCCACGATGACCACATGCTTACCGCTCGGATCTCCGTCTTGGATTATCACCACGCGCTTGTCTCCATCGCGGGTCTTGCCACAGGTGACGATTTCGTAGCCCAGGTCTTTGAACATGGAACCGAAGCGCTTGGCGGCGCCATCATCAGGGAAGGCTATGCAATCAATGGGCGTGTTCTTGATGCGCTCCAAAAGGAGCGGCACGGTTGTTTGCAGAGATGCGATGGCATTTCCATGCAGGTAGAACCTGTTCTGCAGAGTGTGCAGGTCGTACACGATGAGCCTGGTGGGCTTGCCACAAGAGGGCAGGTTGCTGAACATCTGAGCATATGTGTTGGCCGTTGCCACCTGACCTTCCTCGAAAACACGCTCCATCGTACCCACTGGGTAGAACGGCAGCACAATCGTCAAGCTTTCCACGAAGCTTTGCAGCAGTGCCACCATCACGCTGAATTGAGATAGTGTCACATCGTTGTTGTGGAATGATGCGAGCAGTAGGACATGCTCGCCGGAGATGCGGTTGATAGGGTGGAAACCTCCGATATGAATGTTGTCGGTCCCGTCGGGGAACTTCTGCCAACGAGTCTCGTGATAAAGCAGACGGTTTGGGAAGGCGCGGGCGAGGCTCTGTGCCATACGTTCCATGCGGGGGCCGCATAACACCTAAACATTTTACAAATATACAGATACAGATACAGATAGAATACGCGGTGATATATACAGAAATAAATAAATATTTATTATTTCAAATCCATGTGATAGTTTCACAGGCAGCTCTGTATAAAGACCTTTTAACTATAACTTTACATCATCGCTCGCTACCTGGTACTTCTGCTGAGCCCGTTTGTCGAAGTACGTCATCCAGCCGTCTGCAGTAGCGCTACTCAGACGCATATCCCCCAGGGACTTCCGGCGAAGCTGCTGCAGTGCTGGGTCCATACCAATGGCCCCAGTGCCCCTAGTGCCTTCATCTCCCGCAGACACAGAACCGCCACCATCGGCAGATATGGAAGTACGCCGATGCTTGGAGTCACTTCCAACCATGGCCTGCAGATCAACACCGGTTACAGCAGCTGCAGCCTGGGCAGCTTTGGACAACCTGCGCCTTTTTTTGTTGCCCAGCGAAGGGGAGTCCAGCAATACAGTGGAAGAAGAAGAGGAGCTGCCACCACCACCACCACCACCACCACCACCACCATCACTGGCGCCAGTCATACGAGCTCTGCCGAGAGGGGCCGCCAGACCCTGCAGGAAGTATTGGTGCATGATGTGGCGCAGTCGTACGGTCGACTCCTTGAAGTGCACGTGACGCAGATGTGAGGCCAGATTCCCCGGAGATCTTATGTTCGTGGACAAGGCAGAGTGAGGGTGGAGGTGGAGGCATATGTGAGGTATTGATTAGTTGGTGAGGGGTTGATAATTGAGTTATCATAGATCCATTAATTTGTTTGTTTTCTCTTACTTTTTACCGCAGGGGACTCCTTTACCACGCTGAGAAACGGTTCAGACACCACTCAGAACAAAGGCAGAACAAGCACTGCGTGCCGGTTTCCTTGTCCGTGGCCATCACACCGAAGTAATGGACTACAGGGCAGCTGCGCAATGCATCCAGGTTGGGCTCTGGGGCCTTATCATGCACATAACCGGCTGGCAACGTGAAGGAACTCTCGTAAGCCTATCATGCCAGTAGTCGTGTGAGGCAATGCACACAGAAACACACAACACCAATAACACGATGAAGACAAGTTAAAAAGATGGTGTTGAGCAAACGCGAGAAGTGGGTACCTGAGTAGCAAAGTTTGCGGCCGCTAGTTCGCTTTCAACCGCCTTCGCAGCTGAGGTAACAGCGCGTGATTTCTTTGCAACAGTGCTTCTTTTGACAGGGGCAGCAATAGGTTTATCGCTCTTATCATCATCTGAGTCATCGCCAATATCAGTGATCTCCTTGAGCCACTTTGTCATAGAAGTAGTTGAAACCTTTTGTTCGGTACAAAACTTCCTCAACCCCATCTTTGACTTTTTAAAAGCCGCGACATACTCACGCTTTTGCTGAGAAGTGTAAGTCATTCTTTGTTTTACTTCGAAGTAGTGCTCGCACCTGTACTTTGAGAAAGCACGGATTTTCTTGATTTAATTTGCAATTCCAGAATTGTTTCGGATTCCAGGATTGGGAACAATAATGGACGTAAATTTGTTTAATTTCCACGAATTTTGATAAATTGTCAAGATAGATCGTTTTCACACTTTTTGGGCCATGCAAACCACACAAATTTGCAAAATTCAATCTGCGCTTAAAACTATTCATAATAAGCAGTTTTAAAGTTTGTACAATTAATATCAACGCATAATAGGTTTAATAACAAAGCATTGCCTTGAGAACTTTTTCCCAATTTTGAAAAGTCCAAAGCTCATGCAATTTTTGGCTCAGTATCATAGTCTCCTCGTGTTCATTTCTCAAATATAAGTTCAATAGTTTACCTGAGACTACTCAGTTTTTGATTTTTCCGAGAAACGGAGACCCGCCCCTACTGTAAATTTAAAATCATATCCCAGGCATCGTTGAATTGAATTCCAGGAAATAGGTTACTTTACCTTACGTGTAAGTGAAGATTGAAGTGGAAACACGGACCCGTACTGGAAAGCCGCTCAAAGTCTTAATCTTCTTGGAAATACTTTGTGATGGCCATTTCATTGTGTGTCTTTATAAAGAGCATTTGCATCCTAAGCTTAGTTTTTTCTTTCAATGCACTGTACAGCGCCCATGGCAATGTCCCTCCAACAAAAGCTACATTTACACAAAAATGCAGCAATGATCTCTCTTATGCAGGTAATCCTCTCCCTAACAGTTGGGTTGAACATTTCAAGGAAAATAAAATTAAGAAGAAGCATCAAGTTATTGCTGCCCCTGGTATGGAATCAATAGCCGATAAACTTGTGAAGCTGCACCCTAATCGTTTTTTATATCATAAAACTATGTGGAGCAAGTTTCCCGATGGGACTGATAATATCCAAATCGGGGGTTTTCAGCCGCTTAATCTGGTGTCAGGTGAAAATATTTTAATGCTCGCATCATTCCACAATAACGATGTGACGCTATCTCAGTTCAGCGTGATGATAACTCTGCTGCAAAGTTTTGTTGACTCCCTAACGGTTGTGCTGCCATTCTACCCAGTGGGTACGATGGAGCGTGTTTTCGAGGAAGGTCAGGTGGCAACGGCCAACACATATGCTCAGATGTTCAGCAACCTGCCCTCTTGTGGCAAGCCCACCAGGCTCATCGTGTACGACCTGCACACTCTGCAGAACAGGTTCTACCTGCATGGAAATGCCATCGCATCTCTGCAAACAACCGTGCCGCTCCTTTTGGAGCGCATCAAGAACACGCCCATTGACTGCATAGCCTTCCCTGATGATGGCGCCGCCAAGCGCTTCGGTTCCATGTTCAAAGACCTGGGCTACGAAATCGTCACCTGTGGCAAGACCCGCGATGGAGACAAGCGCGTGGTGATAATCCAAGACGGAGATCCGAGCGGTAAGCATGTGGTCATCGTGGATGACTTGGTGCAGACTGGTGGCACTCTGTACGAGTGTGGCTTAGCGCTCAAGGCAGCGGGTGCGGAGGAAGTAAATGCCTTCGTCGCACACGGCGTTTTCCCCAACCACAGCTGGAAGAAGTTCCTGTCCAGTGGTGAGCGCGGAGACTGTTTCAAGAGGTTTTACCTGACGAACTCTATCCCCACGGTCACCGATCACATCCCCAAGAATGACGTGTTCGAAGTTCTGGATCTCTCTGATAAGATCGTGAGTGATCTTGATAGATACTCGTAATATTGTTCAGAGTGACACAATATTATCATTTATATTCCACGTGTCGTGTGTTGTATGAGCAGTGCGTTTATCACATATTTCGGTTGTCGAGGGACATAACATTTTCGTGCAGTCGTCTGTGCAATTTTCCAGTATCGTGTGTATATCAAAACAATTGACATAAATTATTATTATTTTATATGTCTGTGCGCACACTTTAATATTATAAAAGTAATTTACCTCCTCATTCTCGAATGTTCTCTTTCAGCACAGCAGAAGCATAAAATTGGACCGTGGTCTGCGTTTAAAAAATTACTATGGTAGACTCACTACGATAATAAATACGAGTAAAATTTTAAGTTAAATTTGACGTCAATAACAAGTAAATTCAGCTTCAAATTACTGCATAATTAATTGCACCGACTAATTTTTCTTCCTTGGCAATTTTTCATAGTGGTGATCGGTATGGCGCGTTCATTTGACTATAGCAAGTGGGACAATATTGAACTATCGGACGATGAAAGTGATCTCCACCCAAATATCGACAAGGATTCGTGGTTTAGAATGAAGCACCGGACCCGACTAGAAAGAGAGGAAAGAGAAGATAAAGAAACACAAGACCATAAGCTTAGGATTTCAGAACATAAGATTCGCTTAAATATTATCAACGCTCGCTTGAAGGGCATTCAGAGTGGAGAAGCTGATGAGGATGCCGAGTTCGAGGATGTAGATGCACTTGCTGTTGAAAAGCAAGAAATAGAGAAGGATATCGCAGCACGTGAGAGTCGTATTGCAGATATTGAAGAGCGGCGAAAGTGGAATATTGACAATATCTGCAAGGTTAAGGATGAAAAGACCATCGTCAACAGAAATACAGCAAAGCCACTGGCTGCAGATATTACCGCAGTCGATGCGGCGAAATTGAGCTTGACTGACGAACCAGAGACGTCTTCTGCATCAGAAATGTCGGGAGCTACACCTACGACTGTTTTCAGCAAAGCTGAGAGCTCTTCGGTGGAAGCAGTTCCTGTTGCAGAGGCTCACAGCGCTCCAGCCCAGTCTATAGCTACAGCAGCAAAGGCCACAGCACCAGCAAAAGCCACAGCTGCAGCACCTTCTACCGCCACCACCACAACTGCGACAACTGTAGCAGTCAATAAAGGGATCGAGCCTGCTGCCTCTGTGAAGCGTGAGCGCCTGGCAGTGATCTCCTACAACGACTACTGCATCGCGCACGAAGCGCTGCTGGAGACGTACAGCGAGATTGCTGACCTCGAGGCCACCAAAGACTTCCTCTTCAAGCACTGCGATGTGCTGCTGCACGAGCACGCGCAATCCTATATGCTGCTCTCTTGTCTGGAGGATGAGATGAACGGCAAGCATAAACGCATGAAGTTGGTCTGCCGTCAATCGCAGATACTCTCTCATATCCACGACCTGGGTACCAGTATGCATCGCGATCCGCGTGAC
>CAXIWF010001313.1:0-21089 GCA_964036045.1 Eutreptiella sp. 'Long Island Sound 2002' | reverse complement strand
TAATACTTTCATGTATTGTGGGATTTGGAGCGTATTATTCTTTTGACACACCTAGCGTGCTACACCATGAATTGTATTCTTACTACAAGACCCCACATATGAGCGACACTCAGTTTGAGTTCTTGTTTTCTCTGGTGTATTCGCTCTACTCTTTACCGAATATTGTGGTGCCCTTGCTCGGAGGTGTCATGATCGATTACCTCGGAAATAACTATGTTATCTTGTTATTTTCCACCCTTGTTCTGGCCGGGAATTTTGTTGAAACCATAGGATGTTTTAATAGAAATATAGTTTTGTTTATCGTTGGGAGATTCATATTTGGATTCGGGGCGGAAACACTGCAGGTGTGCATGAGCATCGTTGTTTCTCGTTGGTTTAAAGGACAAGAGCTGGCTTTTGCGCTCGGTGTGAACTTATCAATGGCTAAGTTAGCGAGTGTACTGACAGATTGGATATCACCCATATTAAACGAGTATTACGGACTCCGAGCAGCCGTGTGTTTCGTGAGTTTCTTGTGCTTCGTATGCTATCTGTTTACCATCGGCTTGATTGTTTGGGATACAGACCCTTTTGTGGGGGTGCATTCCAGCGTTACCGTCGGTGGTTCTGGCGGCTTCGGCAATATTGGTGCTGGACAATTGCCTCTCGACGCATTGTTCCCCTCAGGCAGTAATGACCGCCCCTCCAAGCGAAAGCGCCAAACTTCAGCCTCAGCCTCAGCCTCAATTTCTCATGATAGCCAGACAGATGGAAATATGGAGAGATATATTGCTGTTGGCGTGGATTCTAATGCCGGTTCAGCAGGGAGAGCTGGGATTGAAATCAGAAGTAGTGCAGACGAGTCGTCTATTACAGCGGATGAGCGAACACACCTACTCGCCCCCACACACCCATCAGCAGCAGTAGCAGCTGACATAGTTGGATATAGAGAAAGAGTGGACGAGAGTTATGCGAGCTATTCGTCTTCGCCCACAGCGCTTGAACACCTAGAAGGAGGCTACGCCGCCAGAGACAACAGGCTTCTGAGGACCATAGGTGATCGCGGTGGTAGTGCAGCACTCAATAATGGAAGCCAGCAAAGGGAACAGCATCCTTATCTTACTAGTTTGGTACCACCGCATAGTGGTGGTGTTGCTTCGACTATGACGGTGGCAGAGTCAGCAGGCAGCAATGCCTGCGCCCCATTGCTGCAAATGGGGCTGCCGGTGTGGCTACTGCTGCTAATAACGTTCATTATGTATGGTATTTTCAACCCGTTTACGAACTGGTCGAATGTCATCATCTTGCAGTTGTATTTTTCCAAGCCCCGCACCAAGCAGGTGGCCCAAGCACATGAGATATATGCAGCATGGTGAGATTTACAAGTTCACACATGGGAAGAAGGGAACATTTAGATGTGCTGTGTACCTCTCACCCTGCGCGCTATCGTTTATCCTATGGTTGTTGTGTTCTGCTCTCATTCCATATTACATACAATATATACTTACTTTCTTTACTGATAGGTTGCAAAGCATTCCGAACTTGTTATCAGTGTTCTTAACCCCTGTAGTGGGGATAAGCGTGGACTGGTTTGGTTTCAGAGTGCACCAGTTGCTGGGCGCGGCGCTGCTGCTGGTGATCGCGCATTCCTTCCTCTTCATTCAGGTGTTCAGTCCCGTCGTGCCGTTACTCATGATTGGCCTGGCCTATAGGTGAGTTGTACCATTTTAGTAGATAGCTACTGCTACTCATCGCGGGCTGTGCCTTGCCTTGCCTTGCCTTGCTTACCTTGCGTTGTCTCGTAGGACTTGAGTTGGCTACAATAACATGTTTTCAAGTGGGCGCCATATGTGCAATCGTACGTATCCTATCTTCTCCTTATTGATTAATGTATGCGTCCTGTCGCTTTCCTTGATCGTATGGTTTTTTAAGTCCTTTTTTAGTATACGGCTCTTGTATGCTAACTAACTGTGTTCACCTCTCTTAATATATATACCCTCGTGCACTTGTGTGCTATGCTATGGTTTTATATCTTGTGATTCATCATGTGTAGCATTTTCGGCTCTGTCATTTGGCCGTGCGTGCCAATCGTGGTGCCAGAAGAGCAACAAGGAACCACCTACGGTTTGATGACTACATTTCAAAACTCTGGGCAGTTCATGGTTCCGCTGATCCTGCAGCACCTATTCGGAATGACCCACAGCTATTTGCCCTGTGAACAGTTTTTCATCAACTTTTCCGCGCTTGCTATAGTGGCATGTATAATATTGCTCTACGTGGATGAGACATCCTATAGTGGAGTACTTAGACTCACTGAGAAAGCGCACGCACGCCGCAAGCAAGAGTTAGCAGCAGCAGCCTTGGCTGGAGGCTATTCTACCAGGGCTGATTTTAACTCAACTCCCCACATGCATAGAGATAATGACCGGCAGCATCGTCACTCAGCGCTTGGGCAAGGAACGTGCAGCGAGAAAGGTGCTTCAGAGATAGAACTGTCCCAATCGATGGGCTTTTACAGCCCAGGCACTACTCCAGTGCGGGTTAAAAAGCGCAGCAAACGGGCCTTGCGAGCACGTAATGGTAGCTGTGCCGATGGGGGAAACAGAGGAATGGGAAGCATGAGTCAAAATACCGAGTACGGTACTGATGATTACGGAGTAGGAGTCGGATATGATGGAGAGGGAGACGATGATGGAGATGGTGATGATAATGATGATGATGATGATGATGATGATGATGATGATGATGACCAGGATGGTGGTTATGTTGCGAATAAAAAGAAGCTACTCACCCCTTCCAGGTGCACACTGGCGTCACTCGATCACCCTCCCATTCAATTTAGTGACAGGGTATCCCCTAGTAACTTCCCGGGTACTGTCGATGGTGCTGTCGCCGGGGCTACTGGAACAAGTAGCGGCAATTTAAGTGCTTTGAGCGCGAGAGCCAGCAGTACACCCACGATGATAAGCAGAGGCAGTCGGAATACCAGTTCCGACTCCGTCGACTCTCCCATTAGGGAGTCGTTCTCGCCATCCGCCCCCATCGCAATTATACGCATCCCACATATCACGCACCCGGACTTCAGCGAGCAGCGCGCCATGCTGCTGCAGTTCCCCCGATCTGACCCACTCGACATGATGCGCGCCGCCACGCACTCGGAGCACACCTACACTAGCCTCAGGGAGCGCGGTCGAGCTGATGCCATGGTGGTACCTAGTGCTAGTGCTGCAGCTGATGGCAGTAGTAGTGGCGGTGGTGGTGGTGGGGCCACAGTTGGGTTTGGCTTCGGCATGCTTGGGCAGAGACTCACCCGTGGCCAAGAGCTAGTCAGAGAGGCGAGTACGGTCGGGACACCTAGTGCGTTCGCTGTTTCTGTTGGAGCAGGGATGATGGATGGAGGAGGCGGGGGCGGGGGCTTTGGCACCGAACCTCCCATGGTGACGCAGTCTGCTCCTGCACGTGCGTCCGGCTGGATGAGTATCGCTCGCAGTCTATTTCCTCTCATGTACCCAGCAGAGCCAGCCCTCCAGCAGGCACAGCAGTCAACGCATGGCCTGGCTCAAGCCGTTCCCGGCTATGTTGGAGGAGTTAGAGTGGGAGGGGCAGGGGCAGGGGCAGGGGCAGGGGGAGACACTGCACAACTAGGTGCGCAGCGTAGTCGATCACACAGCTGGTCATCTGTTCAGCAGAACTCTCCAGCTACTGCCACCAGTCCGGCACCCAGTCCCACTCCCTCTCGTCCCCAGTCGCCTGGCAGCCCTGCTGGCACTAGGAACTCGCAGTATGCTCGATCAAGGATGCGCATGCATTTTTAACGCTGGAGTATGCACCTACAAGCGGCGTTCTTTTAAATACTTGCACTTGTGTTTTTGGTGTTGCCTTGCATCGAGAATCTCTCCTTGCTCTGTTTATGCAGCTCTTACAACGCCACAACAGCTGGTTCGTTGGTTTTTGAGTGAAGTACTTCACAGCTAACTTACTGCCAACAGGCAGATATGTGGATACATACTGACTGCTATAAGTGCAGCATTATCCGCTCGGATGCATGGGGATTGATAATTACGATTGTAATTGTAGTGTACCTAATTGCTTATCGTAATATCTGCCCCGCAGCTGTGGGCATGCTCAAGGGCCACTTTCAGTTAATTGGGCGAAGCTTCTGTCTGTTGCTCGATCGTATCAATTATACAAGTCGGCAAGTACTGTATGATACTCATTGATTCTAATGTATAACCATAACACGTATAGAGGAGCCACTTCATGAGATGACGAGGCGCGTCACGGCTTCTGGCTTCAAGGCAACCGCGACCACCACCCAACCTCATTGAACCCCTACCCCAACCCAAACAGCACATTGAATATAATTTAACACCTACCACAGCCCGACTCAACCCAACTTAAACAGCACAATGAATTTTAATTCAACATCATCACAAGCGCTCCGAGCGTGTTGAGTCAACACACACATAGATTATTCATAATGTCATGACACGAAGCTCGTGATTATTTAAGTTGGGCGTAAGTTCGTGCGCTTAAGAAGCTCAGCAGCCTCTTTATACGCAGCACCAAGCGCCCACTCAATCTCTGAATCTCCCACATTCTTCTGTACAGTGATTAGTTTATCCTTGGGAAGTTTGAGACCATCGACAAGGAATGAGTAGGAATATACCCCGGTGAAACAGAGCTTGAGTGCCACGTCCTTGGGCTGAGCATCCAGAGGGTATTTCTGCTGCGCCTGAGTCCAGTCTGCTCCACACAATTCCTTGGATGCATCGAGCATATTCTGCGGGGTCGTGATGAGTGGAAACCCATTCTGCACTGGGTCGGTAGAAGAGTTCTTGGCGGGCGCTGCAGGCTTGACGCCGAGCCCGCTGCTAGCGTAGTAGAAGTTCTCAAAGGCCAAGAAGTTCTTCGATTCGACCACGAAGGACGGTTGGTGCACGCAGTCGAAGGTGTACGGCGCAGGTTTATCTCTGGTGCACGATGCGGTTCCGTCGGGTCCAGTACTGCTGCCGACACTGGCGCGTAGGTTACCGCCGGGTCCCCCGCTGGATGTGCCACTCCCGAATATATTCTGAAGGGTTGCAGGGCACTGATCGGGGTTGGCGGTGGATGCTCCTTCCGCGCCCTTTCCCTTAGGCCCCTCATACGGCTCCTTCGGATCTTGATCGGCAGGGCGTTGATAACCGGTGTTCAAGCACGGGTCCTTCACTGCAGGGGCTGCTGCATCGGATGCCACGAGCAGCCGGTTAAGCTGCTCACGCGCCTGCTCGGCACCATAGCCAAGGTAGGAATACGTGTACAGATTGTACGTCTGCTTTTCAATCGTGAATGAAAAGCGATACTCGGGAGGGATCTTCTCTGCCTCTTGTGTACTGGGTGCAACTTGGGAAACCTGGGCGCTGGCGCCTCCCATCTCCACCACGGCATATGGGCTCTCTGACGACTGCGCATCACGCTTGGGGCCAATAATCTTTTTCAGATAGTTGTATGCAATCCAACCGAAGCCACCTTCTTCATTCCCTGGGATAATTTTTGCCCAGCTACGCCGAAACAAGAAAGGGGAGTTATCTTTATTACTCAAGAAATCACGCACTGATTCCAGCACAGCCTCTGATTTCGCAGGTTCCAGCATTCGCAACCCAGCAGTGGCCTTGAGCCAGATAGGGGTTACTGCCCAATCAGCCTCGGGAACCTGCTCCTTCATGAAATCAATCAAACCTTGCAAAGATTTCCCAGCATCTGTGGGCTGCTCAGCAAAGGAGCTGAGTCCAGGTTTGACTTTAAGGGAGTTGTGTTCGGGCAATACATAGAGTGGGCCTGTGATAGAACCCAGCTTGCCGAAACGATAGACATGTGCTCTGCAGCCACTACTTCCAGCATCGATCATGGCCAAGTAGCTGAATGTTTCTCTAGGAAGTTCATTTAGTTCCTTGTCTGCCAGAGATGAGGGCATTATCTTCACATTGTATGCTTCACTCCGATCGGGGGAAATGAGAACACTTGCCGTTTCGCTATTGAAAAATGTGAAGGAGAAGATGGATATGCTCAATAGAACTGTGAAGAAGACGCAATAACGAAGATATCCTTTGTTCATTGCATGCTGGAAGCGTTGCATGGTGCCAAATTCTTTATCCTTTCCTTTCGTGTACATCAACTTAACATTCAAATTCGTGAGCTCGACAGGAATTTTGGGCTTCGTGGGGCTTGCAGGCATTCGAGATAAGTACAAAAACTACTGAAGAGTCAAGCCAGTTAAAGTTGATGACAATCAAAGGCGCGGTTGCATAAAGTTATGAGAATTTGCAGCAAGCTCTATCAAATCATATCAACCGTTCAAGCTACTGTGAAGTGGGTGTAACGCCAACTTTCAAATTGTCACATTTATATTATAAAAGCCAATTATTAACGCTAAGCGGCTCTGCTGGGATTGCTGGATCCCAGGATCCCAGTGGGATCCCACAGCATCGATCTCGCCACAGCCCCATAACCTTCTTCGACAGTGCTAAGATACGAGTATTGACGAATATCGTACGATATTACATCGTTATTAAACGCATACATCGTATGCAGCACAGAGCGACCGAATGGGTTAAGCGTATCATAATAGATATCTAGATGGACTCAAAGTTTGTGGTGACATGATCGCGACTGGGGCCGATGCCTAAGATAGCGCCGGTCATTGCCAAGTACACAATCCTTGAGAGAAAACTAAGATGATATACTCACTGTGGGTGCCCAATGTCATATGGATAGTTTTAATAGTCACTTTTTCACACTCTGCGCCTGCCAGCAAAGAGAACGACTCGAACCGTATTATAAATGGCAGATCGTTACTCTCTGCGTCATCATCGATCGATGACAATGACAAAAAGACGTCTGTTGCCAGCATGGTGGGAAGTGACCCAACAATGTTGATTATGAATCGATCTTCAACGAAGGGTAAATCTAAGAGTACATCGGCTTCTAGTTCAAAAAGGCGCGTTACAAAGAATGGTATCCGAAAAAGTGGTAATGCTGATGAAAAAGCCTCCACCACAGACTTCACTAATATCACCATTGTGGAGGCTAGTGCCAGTGAAATTGACCAACCAGTAGCAGTATATATAGCTAATGATAGCACCAGTCTACGCATAGATCATAGCAATTTGTCTAATGCAGGCATGATTTCTGTAGAGAAACCACTACAAGGTGGTGCACTTTCAAATGAATCTAACACCGGCGTTAGAACTACTTCCACAGTTGTTGCTAATAATACAAGTGCATATCCAAGCAGTATTTCGCAGCCAGAAGCAGCAGCTGTTGTTGATGATGGGGATGGCAACAATAACAGCTTTACAGGCTTTACAGGTGGGGCTCGTCCGGAAATTGCATCTGATGGCAGAAAGTTCTACATGTATGACCTAGGGGAAGAGTTCTGGTGGCGCTGGCCAGTGGATGGCTCAGATTGCAGTGAGAATGGCTATGTCGGACATGAGCACAAAGAGCACTCTGGAATCGGGCCCCTGGTTCTCCCTGACGACGGGTTATATTTGACTTGGCATTTCAGTCTCTTCAGCTCATTGTATAATCGGATGAAGCGGAGCAGTAGACGAACTCTAAATCCAGACGAGGCCAGTCTGTTTATTATTCCATATGACCTTGGACTGGATGGGTACTTAGATGCTAACTACTGCCGAAACCGGAGGAAGTGCTCTGATGGGCTGGTAGGGAAACTTACAACCATGCTTAAGGAGTCAAAGTATTTCCAGCGCTACAATGGCGGGGACCACGCGGTGCTTTGGTCGCTAGGCCAGTACCACCCCTGGCCGCGGGCGGGCTGTGACGTATTTATGAAGGATTTCTGTGAGCGCTGTACCTTCACCTGCTACTGGATGGATGCCACTAAGCCAGATAATAAGTTTATCTCAGTGCCGTTTCCCTCTGGATATCACTGGTGGGATGGTATTAAAAATCTCCCGTGGGATTTAGCGCTTGCACCCAGCAGGAATTTAACCGCAGTCTACCTCGGATCCACTCAAACACTCAACCCGACCCACACCAAAATCCGAAGGGCCATGACAGCACAATGTAACTCTTCCTCCGAGTGCCATTGGCTCCAGATTGGACATACCTCTAAAGATAGTAATATAGCAGATTTTCTCAGTGTCTACAAACGGTCGGTGTTCTGTTTGTGTCCGCCAGGAGATGACCCTGCGCGCAAGGCTGTGTTCGACTCTATAGTGTCTGGCTGTATCCCTGTCATATTTGAGCTTAATACGTTGTACAACCAGTACCCGTGGCATATCGGAGAGCAGGCGGCTTTGGATATATCGGTCTATGTACCTGGAGGAGCAGTTCGATCTGGCCAGATTGATTTTATGTCAGTACTGCTAGCTATAACTCCCGATGTCATTAGGAAAAAGCAGGAAGCGCTAGCATTGATCGCTCCCCGTGTGCAGTACGCTATGCCGCCGCCATCACAGCTGCGGGATAGGTATGACAGCACTCCCTGGGACCCGCCCTTCAAGGATGGAGTGGAGCTCACCTTGGACGGAATGTTCGATCGGGCTGGCCACGTAATCCGGAACGAGCCCACGCATATACCCCCCAAGTTATTAAGCGGCCGCGAGTGGGGCCACGAGTACAACATGGTACGGGTGAAGGTTCCGGGCAATGTGACCGTGGACAGCGAGGGGTTGAGCATACAAGAGCAGCAGGATAAAGACATATCAAGATATATGAAGAGAGGTCGTGGAGCAGGAGGCCGCGGTTCTAAGGGGGGTCTCAAAGCAGGTCCTAAAGGTGGTCCCAAAAATGGACCGAGAGGGGGTATTAAGGGTGGCCCAAAAGGAGGGCCAATAATGGGAGGTATGCGTAGCATTAGTGGCCCAGCAGGAAAGTTTGGCCCTGGTGGTTCCGAAGGTAAAGTTGGGCCTAAAGGGGGGGCCAAAGGGGGGCCTAGAGGAGGAAATAAAGGGGGACCTAAAGGGGGGCCAAGGAGCGCCAGAGGGCTTGGGAAAACCCGTGCTGGCAGCGGAGGAGGGATGCTGCCTCCAGGAGAGGAGGAAAACATGAAGGCAATGGGAATATGGGATAATGCAGATGGAGGAAATGATGGTTTTGACGAGGCTGGTTATGAATAAATATAATCACATCATATTTGTAATACCCCGGGCCCCCGGGCCCGGCCGGGTATAAATAATGCCTATAAAGAATGATTTTCCAACCATTCTTTCTGTCTAACTCATTCGGTTGTGATTGGATTATGTCATTATGCACTCTTTATGGCGCTTTTTTGCATTGCTATAATGTTCTCGTGTTCTAGTACTGTGTTCTGTGTCGTGCTGTGGGCTCGGGGTAAGCGTTCAGGCACTACTAACATAGCCCTTTCACGCATTCCCGAATAATACATATAAGAAGATATAAGGTCTGATAGTCAAGCAATAGCCTGCAGGTGTCTTCGTGGTGACACTCTTGCAATATATAGTGGGGGGAATACTTTGGCATGATGCAATCTACTACGCATTATTTAACATGCAATTACAATATCGGGTGTTAAAATTAGCGAACTCAGCAATTAGCTACTGCATTCACACATACTAGCCGGATCACCATTTTGCAAGGATGTCATAGGCACGAACAACAATGAACTCTTCAGTTCCGAGTTTAACATTGTTTCCGGCGTAAGATCTAAACTTGACTCGGTCTCCTGGCTTTACTTGAATGGGCATTAGCTGGCCATTACCGGCTTGACGCCCAGGGCCAACCTTAGAAACCGTCCCATAGTCAGGACGTTTCTCTTTTTCGCCGGTTGAAATTATAATACCAGAGTTGCTTTTCTCTTCTTTCGGGGGCAGTTTCACTAACACCTGGTCTTTCACACATTCGACGTTCTCCTCAAGCGCTTCAACCCCAGTAGGGTATACAAGCAGCACATCATCATCCTTGATAAGCTGATGATTCACGTCATTGTACTTCAGCTCCGTGCCATCATACTTCCCATAGATGACATTACGGCCTTCAGTTACAGCAATGTCATGCTGTACACCAGTTTCGGGATGCATCTTCCCCGGGCCTGCTGCAATGACTGTACCCTCAGTTGGCCTTTCCTTTGCATTATCTGGAAGGTAGAGGCCACCCGAAGTAGCGGCTGCTATCTCTTTAACTTTGATCAGGAGGTTATTAGAAAGAGGCTGTAACTTCCCTTCGAATTCTATCTCGTCAATCTTATTGCCCTGAAGTTGGTGTCGCCAGCGATGGCCTGTTGTAAACCTGCTGGAGACCTTAGCAGAGAATGAGGCAGCCAGCGCAATGAGCGCCAGGCAAAGACAATAGCGCAACAAGAACATTACCGATCGGTTACGTTATTCGCAAATTACCTCTGTAATTGATAGATTATACTGCCATCAATGAATTTGCTAATGCCTGTTGCAAATCTACAAGTAAATCCTGGAAATCTTCACCATGTTTTCTGCTGGTTTTCTAGAAAGTGCTGGCTGACGATTGACCTGAGTTTCTATGTTGTTCTTTATTGGACTATATTATATAATAAATCATTCGATAACCGTTCGTTTTCCAACAAAAGTCTATATATTTAATAAGCATTTTAATTAATTTATTATTCTTTGTAACGCTCAATCATTGCGGGAGATAACTCGTCGTCACTTTTATCTTCAAAGCCGAAAAGCCGCGGCACAGACAAATTTTCTCTCACAAGAGCAGGGCAAAGGCGCAAAGGGAAAATCATCACCCAAGTCACCCACCCACGCTCAACTTGTTGTTGCAGCGAATCGAAGGGAAACATAATCTCGGCGTTTTTGGATTTTTAGACAATCGGATCATCACACGAAAGCAACTATGTCGGAAAAGATGGATCCCAAAAAGCTTAAAGGTGTGCTGAACAGTGCTATTTTCACCATCTAGCATTCGACTTTTTGGAATGAAACATTTTAATTATAAATTATGTGACACCCGATGCATATATTCTCCAGTGCAAGAGCTCAAAGATGAGCTTGCGAAGAGAGGTCTGGACACTAACGGCCTGAAGGCGGACCTGCAACAACGTTTGCAGGTGGAATACCGATTAGAAGCTGCTTTTGCGATTTATTTGTTTTACATTGCGGCCATTAACCCCTACTTATTTTGGAAACACTCAACTAACTTTAAAGGCGGCTCTGGATGACGAAGAGTTCAATCTCGATGGCGATATTGCTGGTCTAGATGAACCAGTTGAGGCCCCTGCTGCTGTCTCTGTGCCTGCACCAGTAGCCGCCGCTGCTACTGCACCTGCACCTACCCCTGCCCCAGCCCCTACAGCCACAGAAACAACAGCAGCAGCGTTACCAGCAAATAAAGCAACAGCCGCGACTGAGTCAAAAGTAGCAGTTACAGCTGGTGCCACACCATCTGTAGCAGCAACTGTGGCCGCCGCGGCTGCTGGGGTTGACGAGAAACTGCTCCAACGCGCTGAGCGTTTTGGTATTCCTCCCGTTCCTGCTGCTGCTACGGCCATAGAGGAGAGTAAGAAAGCCCAGCGTGCTCAGCGCTTCGGACTGCCTGAGAAAAGCAATTCAGCCCCCGATGCTCCCAAGGGCGGGGCTGGGGCACCTGCTGGTGTTTCTGGTAAGAAAGGCAAAGCTTCTGCTGCGCCACCGGTAGTTTCTGATCCTGAGCTATTAGCAAAGATGCAAGCTCGTGCCAATAGATTTGGTGCTGTTGTGTCGAAGTCGCTGCAGCAGACGCTCGCTGAGCAGCAGAAAGAAGAGGAGAGGCTAAAGCAAGCTCAGATAAAGGCAGCTGAGGTAATAACCTAATATGTGGTAGTGGGGGTTACTATCTGTTACCCACGGAGGAATTTATAGTGTGTCACTCAACTTATAGTTATTTTGATTTTGTCTGCGACTTTTCGCTATTATTACTCTCAACTCCTCTACCTCGATCTGTTATTTTATACCCCGGGTATTTCATATTTGACAGGAGGAAAAGAAGCGTAAGAGGGCGGAACGGTTCGGCACAGAGGTGGTGGCTGCAGCCGGAAATAGTGCTACTACTGCTGCTGCTGGTGTCGCTGGTAAGAAGGCGAAACAGGAAGTCAGCGCGGAGGAACAGGCTAGACTCGATGCTAGGGCTGCTCGTTTTGCCCCGTCTACTGCGTAAACGAACCATAGTGTTTTTTACACCCTTGAAGATTTTTTGACATTTATTTGTCTCATTTTAAATCTTTAAGGGTGTAAACAGAGGTTAACTTTGTGTGGTTATTTATTTCCTTTCTCTGCCTTAGATACTGCTGTTGTGAATGTATCTATTTGAGAAATCATTAACGAACACCATTGCTACCATAGTGGTAGCGCCACGTTCATCACAACATAGTGCATTGAAACGCATGGCGTCCTGTCGCTGGTCCAGTTTATTACCTATGGCCATGTTGCATACGTAACTTAGCAAAACTTCCACACGGTTCATGCAATCATAATGATGAAAACTGTCGCCACTATAATTTCATTTTGTGAGTCGACCTGATCTCTCTTTCACGGCCATACGAGTATGATAGCCAATTCTTCATGGCGTGTGTATGGAGTAAAGCAATGCTGGACTCCTACTACGTACTAATAAGAATCCGCATAGCTATCTTCAAACAAAGCAACTATGCAGAATTGCAATCATAATCAAAGGAAATATGCAAAGAAACCATTCCTGATTTTGGTTGTGGTGTTAAAAAACACCGTTGATTTGATTTATTTTTGTAGCGGTTTTGAAGTTAGTTTAGGAATCGAAGCAGAACCTCTGGATAAGATTGGTTCATTTACTTCTTCTTGGAGTCCTTGCTCTTGGGGATGAGCACGGAGTGGATGTTGGGAAGCACACCACCCTGGGCGATGGTGACACCGCCGAACAGCTTGTTGAGCTCCTCGTCATTGCGCACGGCCAGCTGGATGTGGCGGGGCACGATGCGGGTCTTCTTGTTGTCTCTGGCGGCGTTACCGGCCAGCTCAAGCACCTCAGCGGTGAGGTACTCAAGGATGGCAGCCAGGTACACGGGGGCACCGGCGCCGACGCGGGTGGCGTACTTGCCCTTCTTCAAGAAGCGACTGATACGGCCCACGGGGAACTGCAGACCAGCCTTGGAGCTCTTGGTCTGAGACTTCTTGCCATCGGCCTTGCCACGGCCACCCTTTCCACCCTTGCCTCCTGCTTTAGCGCTCATTGTTGATAAATAGTGTTGTGAAATTATAAAATTATAATTGTGTGATATTTTCTAACTTGGTGTGATAGTTCCATCAGAAATCGTTCAGCTCCTGACAATCAATAAAGTAAAAAATCTCAACAAACGCAAAAAAACTGAAAAGCGCAACCTTTCAAGATACGTTTGCTGAAAATAAACGTACAGTATGGTTTGATCGGTCAATAAATTGTATTTCTTTATCCTATAAGCCATATGATTATGCTATCAATCTATATTTAGTATTAAATTAGCTTTAACCCTGACCCATTTAAGCTCGATGCCCGCCTGTAATAATTGCTTCAAAAATTCAGGGGGATCGGTGTGTTGCCACATTATTGATAGTTTACCTGTGGGATATCGGTGGAAGTTAATCATGATGATAAACTTCCGCCGGTATCCATAATGATTAAATCGTTATGGATCTTTGAGTTCAGATGTTTGCCAAACAGTGAGCCCTGCCGCAGTGAGTTATGGATCTCATAAACAAACTTCAATATTAATAATCTAAATCAATATCAAGACACAGCTGCTGCAACATCGCACTGCGCTTATAATTACCTGCATGTGTGGTATCTAAAGTTTACTCAACATTTTACTTCAAGTTAAGTTTATATTACATTTGCATTTACATTCACACTTACTCACTTGGCAAGAGCCTCCTGAGTGAGTTACGGGATATTGGTTCTGATGGTTAGTGGCGCCTTGCCTCGCTCTGCACGCAGCGATCGGCGACGCGCAGGCGTGTCACCACCACCACCAGTCTCATCGTCGTCATCCTCATCGCCAACACCACTACCTCCACTCCCAGTCCCTCCGTCGCCGCCAACATGATTAACCGCCGTGCCAACAGGTTCTTGAGTATTGCTTCGCTTAAATTTACCGGTGCCAGAAACAGAACCAGAACCAGAACCAGCAGCGGCACCACCACCACCTCCACTACCCCCTCCCTCCTCAACATCACCAACAGAGTCTCCGAACCCATAGCTGCCACCATCATCATCATCATCCGCATCTCCACGGCTGCTTCCTCCCGGTGGGGTCGTCGCACCCAACCCACCTTTAATCTGATGCCGCTGCTGGGGCAGTTTAAAGCTTCGCTTCAGTGAGCGCGCGCCACCTGCTCCAGCTCCTAATCCAGCTCCTACTCCTGCTCTACCCGCTTCAATGTCAGTCCTAGACTCATCCTCCCCCGACTCCGACCCCTCCTCGATCACGAGAGAGCCATCCCCCATCTCTCCCTCCCAGGCACTCATCTCGTAGAGTGTACGCGCAACTACCTCCAGGCGCTGCGCAACCAGCCCGCGGTAGGTGTACCAGTTCTCCGCGTCCTTGTTTAGTACCTCGTAGTCCCCAGGAAACTCCTCTACCTCGTACAGTTGGATCGCCTCGTCCCACAAGAAGTACAATTCCTCGAGGTCCTTTTGCTCTTCCGGATCTACCGTTTCCTTGATCAGCTCCATCGTGGAAATCTGGCGCAATTGCTTGCCCCCGTCCACACCCGCTTCACCATCATCCATACCCGCTACCGCCGAGAGCAGGGATATATTAGATGCGTTGGCTTCAATGGATTCGCGCACTGATTGGCTCAGCTGTTGCATGAGATTTTTCTTGGCGTGGTGGTGCTTGTTCAGCGCCAGTTCCGTGCGCTCCCGCAGTCGGCTGATCATTTGCGCCGCCTCTTCCATTTCGATCTGGCCGAACTGCATCGGGGCATCAACATCAAACGCATCCTCTTGTGACGCACCATGAGAAACACCTGAAGCCCCCGCAGCAGCAGCTGCTGCTGCATCCTCCTGTGCTTTAATCGAGGCGTCTAACTCGTCCCGCCGCTGTAGTAACGACTTCACCAGCTCGTGTTTAGTGGATGTTGCGATACCTTCCTGTGCCAGCAGCTTCCTCGATCCAACAGGTCCCATTTTCCCACTTGTACCCGGAGCGAGAATCGTGCGTGCTGCTCTGCTGAACGCGCGGAATCCAAAGCGGGTACCCTCCATCTCGTCAGCCAGCGCCTCCAGCAGTGCCAGTTCTGCCTCCTGCCGCTCGCGCTCCAGTTTATCGAGACGCAACTGCTCCAAAGCGACGTCCATGTCGAACTTGCCGCGGTTGCCCCGAATAAATCGCAGAGCAAGAAGCTTGATGAGGATGCGCCGTTTGCGAGGCGCCATCATTGAGTCGTGGTGATACCTGCTCTCAGCAGCACCATGGCAGCAAGATGAAGAGACGTATAGTATAGTGTCAGCAATGTATGTAAACTAATGAGCAGGAAGGTATTGGGGGCACGGGGAGGGGTGGTAAGTAAATGAGTAAGTAGCCACGATAGTAGATTATAAAGCAGATAAAACTAGCTATAGCAGCTATCATAACTGCTGTAATCATTGATGTCTATCGTACCTAGCGTGGAGAGTTCCCATCGCGTCTTCGTCTTTGCACATGTCATCCCAGTAGTCATGCTTGCGCAGGGCATCAGGCAGACGGGTGGCATGGATGTACATCATCTCCTCTAACTGCTCCGATAAGGGCACCTCAAATAAGCTACCGATTGCCCTCGCCGCCAGCCAGCAGCCTCGCAGCCGCCGGATGCTCTCCTCGAGATTGTTGATATCTGCTACCTCCACAGGAGCCATCAAGAAATCCGCCTTCACTATAAACGACTCACGTAATGTCTCAACCCACTTTGCGATCTTAGGTAATAGCTCTGAATTGTGCCAGATTCGAGATAACGTTCTATGGGATGGCCAGTCGATATTTCCCTCAATGCTTGCTCGCAAATTTGTGTACAGGAGTATAGCAGCCATTATCATGAAGCTTATAAAGCTGAAGAGACCGAGGAAGTACGATTCAGTAGAAGCTACTGTCATGGCATTTTGCACTTGAAAAGCGTTCGCCATTGCGAAAAAACTATTGACGAGCATCATTGCGAAAGCAATGAAAAGCATTATATTGGAAGAGCGGCTGCGGTAGGGAAGAACATCAAAGCCGAACGTGTAGTATAGACAGAAGAGTACAATACTGGCACAGTTGACAAAGCTTTGCACCTTGAAATTAAACCGGAAGAACATGAAAACCACCAGCAGCCAGCTTTTCAGCACTGTGAGATGGAATCTGAAGAAGGATCCATATTTCGTGAAGGAAGAGGTGAGCCACAGCTGCTCTTTTGTCCAATAATCATCAAGTTCCAACATCTGCAACACTTCCCATATCTGAATGCGTTTTTCGTGATCAAGACTGTACTGGTACACCATGCTGGTGCTGATGTAATTGTACATTATATACGGCAATCCGAAAAATACTGGCAGAGATAAGCAGCTGCAGATAATGAAGAAAGTTGTATGCTCCGTGTCAAAACAGTTCACGGAAGGGTCTGCCGCCAAAACGTCGTCCTTGGTATCAGTGTCTTCACAGTAATACAATCTAAAAACCGCCAAGCTTGCCGGCAGATATAGTATATACGAAAGGAGCAAGGCTATGCCAACAAAATAGTGGCTGGGCTTGGTCATCATTCTGCCATAAAAATCAAACTCTTTCCTGAATAGTAGAATGCAGACAAAGAGAACAAACTGCGGTATAGCGAACGAAAGGGCGTAAATAGGATAGTTATCCATTTCTCCCCATTCGGATCGCAAGCTTGATGAACGCCCAGCAAGAGCACCATTTTCAGTCATGGAGAAGTGGTCGAAGTTGATATACACGAGCGGCCGAGTGTAGTATGACCACAAATATGGCCAGGGCCACGGCTGTGCCATCACCCATTGTAAGGCAAATATTTGAAAATAATCTAAAATAAGCAAGCCTTTTTCAAACCACGTGAGAAGTGGCAAGTGATTTAAAATCGATAAGTTTCGTAGCTTTTCCTGGAGTTTATCATCGTACTTGGACAATGATTGATATTGCGTACTCGATGTATCGAAAACAGCCGAACGCACAAACCAGCGCGATGACATCTCACGTGCTGATGAAAAAAAACGACTAAGAGTCGCCGTTCACAACCCTGCTGGATATAGGTAAAATACTCAGCAATTAAGCACTGATCGATAGTCGTAACCTACGATGACATCACAACTCAGTTCAAGGCTTGTATAACATGAGTACGAGTATAACTTGAAACTTTCGCTGTGCTGATTTGTGCTGGGATTTCAGTTGATCCAGGTCGGTGTGCTGCCGTTTCTGCTTGGTCGAAACTTGTCACTTCCCTAGTGATATATATATATGGATTAAATCTATAAACCCATATTTAAAAGACACAATGTGAGTTCTTGGAGTTCCGGTCCCCAGCCGACAACAGAAAATAAATTCCAGAAGCCCAGCAACTTTTACCGTAACTTACCTGGTTTGGGTTTTCATGTAAAATACATATATATGGTATTTTATTTAATATGAACTTCGAAGTAATATTACAGCAGATGGCGCTAAATCTCTTGCAACAAACATGAGTAAGACATCTGACTTGATAGAGCGAGTCCGTCGCGATATTAGATCCCGCAAACGGCAATTGGTTCAACATCGCAGAGCTGGAAAAGAGACATCAGAGGCTCTACAACAGCGGCAAATTGATATTGAAACTTTGATAGACAAGTACTCTACAATCTCAGCTGGACAAGCTTATTTTGATACTGTTGAAGAGCAGGCATTTGATTTATGCGATGAGCTATTCTATGAGCTGGATAATGGCAGTCGCAGCTTGCTGAATTTGTCTCGCTTCTATGAGAAAGGAAGCGTTATGACCATTATCGGAGAGAATAAATATGAAGGCGGAGATGTTATTGCAGGAAGCATTATGGTAACAATCAACAAACACCTGTATATGGCCGAAGCTATACAATCATGTTTGCTTTTGTATTCTCAGCCTTTTTATTTTGCATGATGACACTTGATAGAAAATGTTTGAAGGGCTGAAGCTACGGCATGAGATCATTAAGATCGAAGTTGATAAGAAACCAACTTTAAAAGGCAGCATCTTCAGCCTGCGCTGTAACGCGAAGTTGACGGTACGAGATGTTGGTGTGTGGGGTTTGTGTGGATAATGGTTTGTGCCTGGTAATTTCTAAATGTCCCATCTCCCATTATTGTTTGTCGATGCTGTTGCCGCTGCGATTGGTCGGCTTGGATGTGTAGGTTGACAAAGACCCCCCTCGAAAAGTTCTCTATGTAAGATCCATAAATGCTTAGTTTTATGTTATCATGTTGCTCACGGCTATGTGCATAAACATTTATAAAACGCCCACCTCGCAATAAAATCATTTGTTGAATCGTTGCATACTATGTGTAAACAAAATATAATTATAGTATAATAATATTTTGTTTACACTGTATTTCTTTAATATTTCTATTTTACTTACAGTAATTGCTTTCTTTTGAAACGATTGTCGTTCGAAATATAACTACATTTTATGTTGCGTGTATACACCGGCAGATGTTTGACGTGGGAAAATCGTCTGATAGAAAGACGATGTATCCTCTATCAGTACTGCGAGAGTATTTTCTAGTTCAGGATGCCCGGCCACTTTATCACTGGCCTGAGAGCGAAATTCCTGCCACCCAGCATGATAACTGGGAGCCGCAGTTTAAGCCCAAGGTTGATGAGGCGGCTCTGGTGGCAGCAGCTGCGAAGGAGGCTGCAGAGAAGGCTGCAGCAGAGGCGGAAGAAGCAGCTGCGCGTGCGGCAGCGGGTGGGTCTGACGATGATGATGACGACGATGATGATGATGACGAAGAGGAAGAATATGATGAAGATGATGAGGAGGGTGAGGGAGACAGAGAAGGGGAGGGTGGTGCGAGTGGCGATGGTGATGACACAGCCAAAGGGCCAGCAGAAGAAAGTGGCCCTAGTCGACAGGAGGGAGCGGCATCGGACAAGCAAAAAGGGGGGGGTGGCAGTGGAGGCAGCCCCCTTAAGAGAGGTACCAGCAGCAAGAAGTTGCCCCTTAAATCTGGCAAATCTGCCCGATTTCCCCGCGATGAAAAAGAAGGTGGTGCTGAGGAGGAAGGTGCAGTAAAAGCAGCAGACAGTGCCCAGGATGGGGAGGGTGGTGGAGGGGCAGCTTCAGCGGTTGGCGAACAGAAAAGTGCAAGTAAAAAGTCTATCAAGTCAGCCAAGTCTGCCCGTTTTGATGTAGGAGTAGAAGCAGGAGCAGCAGGGACAGGGGGAGCATCGGGAAGTGATAGTCCCAAGCAGCAGGATGGTGACGCCGCACCAGAGTCCGCGCCATCTCCAGCTAAACCCGGCACACTAAAGAAAGCACCTTCCCAGAAGTTGAAGAAATCTCAAAGCAAAAGATTGGCTAAATTAGATGGTGCAAATAACTAGCAGCTTATCCAAGTATCATTCGATCTTTTTTCTGTTTTCTTTATTCTGTATCATTGGGCATTTGAATGTGTATTTAACCGGCACTTATATAGTTAGATTTTTCATTGTATGAATGTAGGTATAAATATGTAATGATAAAATAAGGTGAGAAATATTGTCACACGGTTAGATATAATTTATACACCCGAAAATATAAAAAATAATTAAGCATGGTACAATTGCTAAAATGTTATCGACAGGAGGGAACAATATTTTAACAAGCAACATTATCTACCGGGTTGATTTTGAAACCTAATACTTTCTTTCCTCCACGAGATCGCGGTACAAACCTGCCTCTATCAGCTTCTGCACATAGGTAGCTCCGATTTTACCATGCTCCGATGTAATAGCTGTTTTCCACTGGGGGCGCAATTCATAATCCTCCTCCTTACGCTGGTGCTTGAAGAAAAGTCGGCTGCGGCTATCCGATGCTTCAAACGCGCTGGCAGTCACTATCCGGCCTATACGCAGCAGCCACTACCACTACCGCTACCACTACCACTACCACTACCACTACCACTACCACTACCACTACCACTACCACTACCACTACTACCACTAGTACCGCTACCACTTGCATTGGTAGCCGCTGTAGCTGACGGACCAGACAAGCTCTCCATCATGGATGTGAATGAAAATCGCCGGGAGCCCCTACTACCGCTCGCACCCGTCGCTGTGGGAAGAGCATTCTGGGCCATCACCGCTGCTGTCGGGTCCGCAAAGGCATACACATCGTACAGGACAGTACCAACTGGAATACTCGGGATGTCAGAAAACTTCAGGTTGCGTATATCGGATTGATTTCGTGGGGGGTACATTGCCACGCACCATGGAAAGGATATATTCTCCGGACTCACTTCCGCACCATCTTGCCGGTAGCTCGCAAAGTCAGACAGACCGAGCTGCGTTGGGAACTGCGAGTACTTTCGAAACAGAGCCTGGACCCAGCTAAGCAGAAGAGGCACCTTCTCAGTGAGGTGAGTGCAAATAGCATTCTGAAAGAAAATATCGTTGTCTTGTCCAACCTTTTTACCACCGAGGAGAATATTTCCACTGTGGCTTCCTTCGCGAAAGCACTTAATAGCCACACATGGAAAAAGCTTAGCGTTGGCGAGAGAGCCGGCGAAGAATGGTAACTGTGCGTCTTCCATCTGGATAGCATTCGACAACCTCATAATCGCGTGATCTGTGCCATCAAATAATCCAGTAAACCCTGATCCCTCGCACCATTCTACATTAACCGCGCAAACATACCCATTAGCACAAAGAACCTTCTCCGAATCCGACGTATCAGCTTTGTTGGAGAGTATTTCGTTGTAATCAGCATTAAATACGTCTGTTCCGACCTGTGATAATGTCGGCCAAACGGTATCATTTCCGCTACTAGAACTGGTCACAGCCGCACGTAAGCACTTTTCTTTAGCAAAAGCTGCTGAATCGGGGTCCTCTTCTTGGGTTCTTTCACTCTGTTGGGCAGTTCTGTCACTTTCAGCTTTTACCTGCCCTTGGGTTGAGCTTTTCATTGGGCAGCTCATTGTCGCTACACATTCGCTTTCATTTCAC
>CAXIWF010001312.1:0-22635 GCA_964036045.1 Eutreptiella sp. 'Long Island Sound 2002' | reverse complement strand
TGAGTTGTGCTGGGCTGAGTTGTGCTGGGCTGAGTTGTGCTGGGCTGAGTTGTGCTGGGCTGAGTTGTGCTGGGCTGAGTTGTGCTGGGCTGAGTTGTGCTGGGCTGAGTTGTGCTGGGCTGAGTTGTGCTGGGCTGAGTTGTGCTGGGCTGAGTTGTGCTGGGCTGAGTTGTGCTGGGCTGAGTTGTGCTGGGCTGAGTTGTGCTGGGCTGAGTTGTGCTGGGCTGAGTTGTGCTGGGCTGAGTTGTGCTGGGCTGAGTTGTGCTGGGCTGAGTTGTGCTGGGCTGAGTTGTGCTGGGCTGAGTTGTGCTGGGCTGAGTTGTGCTGGGCTGAGTTGTGCTGGGCTGAGTTGTGCTGGGCTGAGTTGTGCTGGGCTGAGTTGTGCTGGGCTGAGTTGTGCTGGGCTGAGTTGTGCTGGGCTGAGTTGTGCTGGGCTGAGTTGTGCTGGGCTGAGTTGTGCTGGGCTGAGTTGTGCTGGGCTGAGTTGTGCTGGGCTGAGTTGTGCTGGGCTGAGTTGTGCTGGGCTGAGTTGTGCTGGGCTGAGTTGTGCTGGGCTGAGTTGTGCTGGGCTGAGTTGTGCTGGGCTGAGTTGTGCTGGGCTGAGTTGTGCTGGGCTGAGTTGTGCTGGGCTGAGTTGTGCTGGGCTGAGTTGTGCTGGGCTGAGTTGTGCTGGGCTGAGTTGTGCTGGGCTGAGTTGTGCTGGGCTGAGTTGTGCTGGGCTGAGTTGTGCTGGGCTGAGTTGTGCTGGGCTGAGTTGTGCTGGGCTGAGTTGTGCTGGGCTGAGTTGTGCTGGGCTGAGTTGTGCTGGGCTGAGTTGTGCTGGGCTGAGTTGTGCTGGGCTGAGTTGTGCTGGGCTGAGTTGTGCTGGGCTGAGTTGTGCTGGGCTGAGTTGTGCTGGGCTGAGTTGTGCTGGGCTGAGTTGTGCTGGGCTGAGTTGTGCTGGGCTGAGTTGTGCTGGGCTGAGTTGTGCTGGGCTGAGTTGTGCTGGGCTGAGTTGTGCTGGGCTGAGTTGTGCTGGGCTGAGTTGTGCTGGGCTGAGTTGTGCTGGGCTGAGTTGTGCTGGGCTGAGTTGTGCTGGGCTGAGTTGTGCTGGGCTGAGTTGTGCTGGGCTGAGTTGTGCTGGGCTGAGTTGTGCTGGGCTGAGTTGTGCTGGGCTGAGTTGTGCTGGGCTGAGTTGTGCTGGGCTGAGTTGTGCTGGGCTGAGTTGTGCTGGGCTGAGTTGTGCTGGGCTGAGTTGTGCTGGGCTGAGTTGTGCTGGGCTGAGTTGTGCTGGGCTGAGTTGTGCTGGGCTGAGTTGTGCTGGGCTGAGTTGTGCTGGGCTGAGTTGTGCTGGGCTGAGTTGTGCTGGGCTGAGTTGTGCTGGGCTGAGTTGTGCTGGGCTGAGTTGTGCTGGGCTGAGTTGTGCTGGGCTGAGTTGTGCTGGGCTGAGTTGTGCTGGGCTGAGTTGTGCTGGGCTGAGTTGTGCTGGGCTGAGTTGTGCTGGGCTGAGTTGTGCTGGGCTGAGTTGTGCTGGGCTGAGTTGTGCTGGGCTGAGTTGTGCTGGGCTGAGTTGTGCTGGGCTGAGTTGTGCTGGGCTGAGTTGTGCTGGGCTGAGTTGTGCTGGGCTGAGTTGTGCTGGGCTGAGTTGTGCTGGGCTGAGTTGTGCTGGGCTGAGTTGTGCTGGGCTGAGTTGTGCTGGGCTGAGTTGTGCTGGGCTGAGTTGTGCTGGGCTGAGTTGTGCTGGGCTGAGTTGTGCTGGGCTGAGTTGTGCTGGGCTGAGTTGTGCTGGGCTGAGTTGTGCTGGGCTGAGTTGTGCTGGGCTGAGTTGTGCTGGGCTGAGTTGTGCTGGGCTGAGTTGTGCTGGGCTGAGTTGTGCTGGGCTGAGTTGTGCTGGGCTGAGTTGTGCTGGGCTGAGTTGTGCTGGGCTGAGTTGTGCTGGGCTGAGTTGTGCTGGGCTGAGTTGTGCTGGGCTGAGTTGTGCTGGGCTGAGTTGTGCTGGGCTGAGTTGTGCTGGGCTGAGTTGTGCTGGGCTGAGTTGTGCTGGGCTGAGTTGTGCTGGGCTGAGTTGTGCTGGGCTGAGTTGTGCTGGGCTGAGTTGTGCTGGGCTGAGTTGTGCTGGGCTGAGTTGTGCTGGGCTGAGTTGTGCTGGGCTGAGTTGTGCTGGGCTGAGTTGTGCTGGGCTGAGTTGTGCTGGGCTGAGTTGTGCTGGGCTGAGTTGTGCTGGGCTGAGTTGTGCTGGGCTGAGTTGTGCTGGGCTGAGTTGTGCTGGGCTGAGTTGTGCTGGGCTGAGTTGTGCTGGGCTGAGTTGTGCTGGGCTGAGTTGTGCTGGGCTGAGTTGTGCTGGGCTGAGTTGTGCTGGGCTGAGTTGTGCTGGGCTGAGTTGTGCTGGGCTGAGTTGTGCTGGGCTGAGTTGTGCTGGGCTGAGTTGTGCTGGGCTGAGTTGTGCTGGGCTGAGTTGTGCTGGGCTGAGTTGTGCTGGGCTGAGTTGTGCTGGGCTGAGTTGTGCTGGGCTGAGTTGTGCTGGGCTGAGTTGTGCTGGGCTGAGTTGTGCTGGGCTGAGTTGTGCTGGGCTGAGTTGTGCTGGGCTGAGTTGTGCTGGGCTGAGTTGTGCTGGGCTGAGTTGTGCTGGGCTGAGTTGTGCTGGGCTGAGTTGTGCTGGGCTGAGTTGTGCTGGGCTGAGTTGTGCTGGGCTGAGTTGTGCTGGGCTGAGTTGTGCTGGGCTGAGTTGTGCTGGGCTGAGTTGTGCTGGGCTGAGTTGTGCTGGGCTGAGTTGTGCTGGGCTGAGTTGTGCTGGGCTGAGTTGTGCTGGGCTGAGTTGTGCTGGGCTGAGTTGTGCTGGGCTGAGTTGTGCTGGGCTGAGTTGTGCTGGGCTGAGTTGTGCTGGGCTGAGTTGTGCTGGGCTGAGTTGTGCTGGGCTGAGTTGTGCTGGGCTGAGTTGTGCTGGGCTGAGTTGTGCTGGGCTGAGTTGTGCTGGGCTGAGTTGTGCTGGGCTGAGTTGTGCTGGGCTGAGTTGTGCTGGGCTGAGTTGTGCTGGGCTGAGTTGTGCTGGGCTGAGTTGTGCTGGGCTGAGTTGTGCTGGGCTGAGTTGTGCTGGGCTGAGTTGTGCTGGGCTGAGTTGTGCTGGGCTGAGTTGTGCTGGGCTGAGTTGTGCTGGGCTGAGTTGTGCTGGGCTGAGTTGTGCTGGGCTGAGTTGTGCTGGGCTGAGTTGTGCTGGGCTGAGTTGTGCTGGGCTGAGTTGTGCTGGGCTGAGTTGTGCTGGGCTGAGTTGTGCTGGGCTGAGTTGTGCTGGGCTGAGTTGTGCTGGGCTGAGTTGTGCTGGGCTGAGTTGTGCTGGGCTGAGTTGTGCTGGGCTGAGTTGTGCTGGGCTGAGTTGTGCTGGGCTGAGTTGTGCTGGGCTGAGTTGTGCTGGGCTGAGTTGTGCTGGGCTGAGTTGTGCTGGGCTGAGTTGTGCTGGGCTGAGTTGTGCTGGGCTGAGTTGTGCTGGGCTGAGTTGTGCTGGGCTGAGTTGTGCTGGGCTGAGTTGTGCTGGGCTGAGTTGTGCTGGGCTGAGTTGTGCTGGGCTGAGTTGTGCTGGGCTGAGTTGTGCTGGGCTGAGTTGTGCTGGGCTGAGTTGTGCTGGGCTGAGTTGTGCTGGGCTGAGTTGTGCTGGGCTGAGTTGTGCTGGGCTGAGTTGTGCTGGGCTGAGTTGTGCTGGGCTGAGTTGTGCTGGGCTGAGTTGTGCTGGGCTGAGTTGTGCTGGGCTGAGTTGTGCTGGGCTGAGTTGTGCTGGGCTGAGTTGTGCTGGGCTGAGTTGTGCTGGGCTGAGTTGTGCTGGGCTGAGTTGTGCTGGGCTGAGTTGTGCTGGGCTGAGTTGTGCTGGGCTGAGTTGTGCTGGGCTGAGTTGTGCTGGGCTGAGTTGTGCTGGGCTGAGTTGTGCTGGGCTGAGTTGTGCTGGGCTGAGTTGTGCTGGGCTGAGTTGTGCTGGGCTGAGTTGTGCTGGGCTGAGTTGTGCTGGGCTGAGTTGTGCTGGGCTGAGTTGTGCTGGGCTGAGTTGTGCTGGGCTGAGTTGTGCTGGGCTGAGTTGTGCTGGGCTGAGTTGTGCTGGGCTGAGTTGTGCTGGGCTGAGTTGTGCTGGGCTGAGTTGTGCTGGGCTGAGTTGTGCTGGGCTGAGTTGTGCTGGGCTGAGTTGTGCTGGGCTGAGTTGTGCTGGGCTGAGTTGTGCTGGGCTGAGTTGTGCTGGGCTGAGTTGTGCTGGGCTGAGTTGTGCTGGGCTGAGTTGTGCTGGGCTGAGTTGTGCTGGGCTGAGTTGTGCTGGGCTGAGTTGTGCTGGGCTGAGTTGTGCTGGGCTGAGTTGTGCTGGGCTGAGTTGTGCTGGGCTGAGTTGTGCTGGGCTGAGTTGTGCTGGGCTGAGTTGTGCTGGGCTGAGTTGTGCTGGGCTGAGTTGTGCTGGGCTGAGTTGTGCTGGGCTGAGTTGTGCTGGGCTGAGTTGTGCTGGGCTGAGTTGTGCTGGGCTGAGTTGTGCTGGGCTGAGTTGTGCTGGGCTGAGTTGTGCTGGGCTGAGTTGTGCTGGGCTGAGTTGTGCTGGGCTGAGTTGTGCTGGGCTGAGTTGTGCTGGGCTGAGTTGTGCTGGGCTGAGTTGTGCTGGGCTGAGTTGTGCTGGGCTGAGTTGTGCTGGGCTGAGTTGTGCTGGGCTGAGTTGTGCTGGGCTGAGTTGTGCTGGGCTGAGTTGTGCTGGGCTGAGTTGTGCTGGGCTGAGTTGTGCTGGGCTGAGTTGTGCTGGGCTGAGTTGTGCTGGGCTGAGTTGTGCTGGGCTGAGTTGTGCTGGGCTGAGTTGTGCTGGGCTGAGTTGTGCTGGGCTGAGTTGTGCTGGGCTGAGTTGTGCTGGGCTGAGTTGTGCTGGGCTGAGTTGTGCTGGGCTGAGTTGTGCTGGGCTGAGTTGTGCTGGGCTGAGTTGTGCTGGGCTGAGTTGTGCTGGGCTGAGTTGTGCTGGGCTGAGTTGTGCTGGGCTGAGTTGTGCTGGGCTGAGTTGTGCTGGGCTGAGTTGTGCTGGGCTGAGTTGTGCTGGGCTGAGTTGTGCTGGGCTGAGTTGTGCTGGGCTGAGTTGTGCTGGGCTGAGTTGTGCTGGGCTGAGTTGTGCTGGGCTGAGTTGTGCTGGGCTGAGTTGTGCTGGGCTGAGTTGTGCTGGGCTGAGTTGTGCTGGGCTGAGTTGTGCTGGGCTGAGTTGTGCTGGGCTGAGTTGTGCTGGGCTGAGTTGTGCTGGGCTGAGTTGTGCTGGGCTGAGTTGTGCTGGGCTGAGTTGTGCTGGGCTGAGTTGTGCTGGGCTGAGTTGTGCTGGGCTGAGTTGTGCTGGGCTGAGTTGTGCTGGGCTGAGTTGTGCTGGGCTGAGTTGTGCTGGGCTGAGTTGTGCTGGGCTGAGTTGTGCTGGGCTGAGTTGTGCTGGGCTGAGTTGTGCTGGGCTGAGTTGTGCTGGGCTGAGTTGTGCTGGGCTGAGTTGTGCTGGGCTGAGTTGTGCTGGGCTGAGTTGTGCTGGGCTGAGTTGTGCTGGGCTGAGTTGTGCTGGGCTGAGTTGTGCTGGGCTGAGTTGTGCTGGGCTGAGTTGTGCTGGGCTGAGTTGTGCTGGGCTGAGTTGTGCTGGGCTGAGTTGTGCTGGGCTGAGTTGTGCTGGGCTGAGTTGTGCTGGGCTGAGTTGTGCTGGGCTGAGTTGTGCTGGGCTGAGTTGTGCTGGGCTGAGTTGTGCTGGGCTGAGTTGTGCTGGGCTGAGTTGTGCTGGGCTGAGTTGTGCTGGGCTGAGTTGTGCTGGGCTGAGTTGTGCTGGGCTGAGTTGTGCTGGGCTGAGTTGTGCTGGGCTGAGTTGTGCTGGGCTGAGTTGTGCTGGGCTGAGTTGTGCTGGGCTGAGTTGTGCTGGGCTGAGTTGTGCTGGGCTGAGTTGTGCTGGGCTGAGTTGTGCTGGGCTGAGTTGTGCTGGGCTGAGTTGTGCTGGGCTGAGTTGTGCTGGGCTGAGTTGTGCTGGGCTGAGTTGTGCTGGGCTGAGTTGTGCTGGGCTGAGTTGTGCTGGGCTGAGTTGTGCTGGGCTGAGTTGTGCTGGGCTGAGTTGTGCTGGGCTGAGTTGTGCTGGGCTGAGTTGTGCTGGGCTGAGTTGTGCTGGGCTGAGTTGTGCTGGGCTGAGTTGTGCTGGGCTGAGTTGTGCTGGGCTGAGTTGTGCTGGGCTGAGTTGTGCTGGGCTGAGTTGTGCTGGGCTGAGTTGTGCTGGGCTGAGTTGTGCTGGGCTGAGTTGTGCTGGGCTGAGTTGTGCTGGGCTGAGTTGTGCTGGGCTGAGTTGTGCTGGGCTGAGTTGTGCTGGGCTGAGTTGTGCTGGGCTGAGTTGTGCTGGGCTGAGTTGTGCTGGGCTGAGTTGTGCTGGGCTGAGTTGTGCTGGGCTGAGTTGTGCTGGGCTGAGTTGTGCTGGGCTGAGTTGTGCTGGGCTGAGTTGTGCTGGGCTGAGTTGTGCTGGGCTGAGTTGTGCTGGGCTGAGTTGTGCTGGGCTGAGTTGTGCTGGGCTGAGTTGTGCTGGGCTGAGTTGTGCTGGGCTGAGTTGTGCTGGGCTGAGTTGTGCTGGGCTGAGTTGTGCTGGGCTGAGTTGTGCTGGGCTGAGTTGTGCTGGGCTGAGTTGTGCTGGGCTGAGTTGTGCTGGGCTGAGTTGTGCTGGGCTGAGTTGTGCTGGGCTGAGTTGTGCTGGGCTGAGTTGTGCTGGGCTGAGTTGTGCTGGGCTGAGTTGTGCTGGGCTGAGTTGTGCTGGGCTGAGTTGTGCTGGGCTGAGTTGTGCTGGGCTGAGTTGTGCTGGGCTGAGTTGTGCTGGGCTGAGTTGTGCTGGGCTGAGTTGTGCTGGGCTGAGTTGTGCTGGGCTGAGTTGTGCTGGGCTGAGTTGTGCTGGGCTGAGTTGTGCTGGGCTGAGTTGTGCTGGGCTGAGTTGTGCTGGGCTGAGTTGTGCTGGGCTGAGTTGTGCTGGGCTGAGTTGTGCTGGGCTGAGTTGTGCTGGGCTGAGTTGTGCTGGGCTGAGTTGTGCTGGGCTGAGTTGTGCTGGGCTGAGTTGTGCTGGGCTGAGTTGTGCTGGGCTGAGTTGTGCTGGGCTGAGTTGTGCTGGGCTGAGTTGTGCTGGGCTGAGTTGTGCTGGGCTGAGTTGTGCTGGGCTGAGTTGTGCTGGGCTGAGTTGTGCTGGGCTGAGTTGTGCTGGGCTGAGTTGTGCTGGGCTGAGTTGTGCTGGGCTGAGTTGTGCTGGGCTGAGTTGTGCTGGGCTGAGTTGTGCTGGGCTGAGTTGTGCTGGGCTGAGTTGTGCTGGGCTGAGTTGTGCTGGGCTGAGTTGTGCTGGGCTGAGTTGTGCTGGGCTGAGTTGTGCTGGGCTGAGTTGTGCTGGGCTGAGTTGTGCTGGGCTGAGTTGTGCTGGGCTGAGTTGTGCTGGGCTGAGTTGTGCTGGGCTGAGTTGTGCTGGGCTGAGTTGTGCTGGGCTGAGTTGTGCTGGGCTGAGTTGTGCTGGGCTGAGTTGTGCTGGGCTGAGTTGTGCTGGGCTGAGTTGTGCTGGGCTGAGTTGTGCTGGGCTGAGTTGTGCTGGGCTGAGTTGTGCTGGGCTGAGTTGTGCTGGGCTGAGTTGTGCTGGGCTGAGTTGTGCTGGGCTGAGTTGTGCTGGGCTGAGTTGTGCTGGGCTGAGTTGTGCTGGGCTGAGTTGTGCTGGGCTGAGTTGTGCTGGGCTGAGTTGTGCTGGGCTGAGTTGTGCTGGGCTGAGTTGTGCTGGGCTGAGTTGTGCTGGGCTGAGTTGTGCTGGGCTGAGTTGTGCTGGGCTGAGTTGTGCTGGGCTGAGTTGTGCTGGGCTGAGTTGTGCTGGGCTGAGTTGTGCTGGGCTGAGTTGTGCTGGGCTGAGTTGTGCTGGGCTGAGTTGTGCTGGGCTGAGTTGTGCTGGGCTGAGTTGTGCTGGGCTGAGTTGTGCTGGGCTGAGTTGTGCTGGGCTGAGTTGTGCTGGGCTGAGTTGTGCTGGGCTGAGTTGTGCTGGGCTGAGTTGTGCTGGGCTGAGTTGTGCTGGGCTGAGTTGTGCTGGGCTGAGTTGTGCTGGGCTGAGTTGTGCTGGGCTGAGTTGTGCTGGGCTGAGTTGTGCTGGGCTGAGTTGTGCTGGGCTGAGTTGTGCTGGGCTGAGTTGTGCTGGGCTGAGTTGTGCTGGGCTGAGTTGTGCTGGGCTGAGTTGTGCTGGGCTGAGTTGTGCTGGGCTGAGTTGTGCTGGGCTGAGTTGTGCTGGGCTGAGTTGTGCTGGGCTGAGTTGTGCTGGGCTGAGTTGTGCTGGGCTGAGTTGTGCTGGGCTGAGTTGTGCTGGGCTGAGTTGTGCTGGGCTGAGTTGTGCTGGGCTGAGTTGTGCTGGGCTGAGTTGTGCTGGGCTGAGTTGTGCTGGGCTGAGTTGTGCTGGGCTGAGTTGTGCTGGGCTGAGTTGTGCTGGGCTGAGTTGTGCTGGGCTGAGTTGTGCTGGGCTGAGTTGTGCTGGGCTGAGTTGTGCTGGGCTGAGTTGTGCTGGGCTGAGTTGTGCTGGTGGCTGAGTTGTGCTGGGCTGAGTTGTGCTGGGCTGAGTTGTGCTGGGCTGAGTTGTGCTGGGCTGAGTTGTGCTGGGCTGAGTTGTGCTGGGCTGAGTTGTGCTGGGCTGAGTTGTGCTGGGCTGAGTTGTGCTGGGCTGAGTTGTGCTGGGCTGAGTTGTGCTGGGCTGAGTTGTGCTGGGCTGAGTTGTGCTGGGCTGAGTTGTGCTGGGCTGAGTTGTGCTGGGCTGAGTTGTGCTGGGCTGAGTTGTGCTGGGCTGAGTTGTGCTGGGCTGAGTTGTGCTGGGCTGAGTTGTGCTGGGCTGAGTTGTGCTGGGCTGAGTTGTGCTGGGCTGAGTTGTGCTGGGCTGAGTTGTGCTGGGCTGAGTTGTGCTGGGCTGAGTTGTGCTGGGCTGAGTTGTGCTGGGCTGAGTTGTGCTGGGCTGAGTTGTGCTGGGCTGAGTTGTGCTGGGCTGAGTTGTGCTGGGCTGAGTTGTGCTGGGCTGAGTTGTGCTGGGCTGAGTTGTGCTGGGCTGAGTTGTGCTGGGCTGAGTTGTGCTGGGCTGAGTTGTGCTGGGCTGAGTTGTGCTGGGCTGAGTTGTGCTGGGCTGAGTTGTGCTGGGCTGAGTTGTGCTGGGCTGAGTTGTGCTGGGCTGAGTTGTGCTGGGCTGAGTTGTGCTGGGCTGAGTTGTGCTGGGCTGAGTTGTGCTGGGCTGAGTTGTGCTGGGCTGAGTTGTGCTGGGCTGAGTTGTGCTGGGCTGAGTTGTGCTGGGCTGAGTTGTGCTGGGCTGAGTTGTGCTGGGCTGAGTTGTGCTGGGCTGAGTTGTGCTGGGCTGAGTTGTGCTGGGCTGAGTTGTGCTGGGCTGAGTTGTGCTGGGCTGAGTTGTGCTGGGCTGAGTTGTGCTGGGCTGAGTTGTGCTGGGCTGAGTTGTGCTGGGCTGAGTTGTGCTGGGCTGAGTTGTGCTGGGCTGAGTTGTGCTGGGCTGAGTTGTGCTGGGCTGAGTTGTGCTGGGCTGAGTTGTGCTGGGCTGAGTTGTGCTGGGCTGAGTTGTGCTGGGCTGAGTTGTGCTGGGCTGAGTTGTGCTGGGCTGAGTTGTGCTGGGCTGAGTTGTGCTGGGCTGAGTTGTGCTGGGCTGAGTTGTGCTGGGCTGAGTTGTGCTGGGCTGAGTTGTGCTGGGCTGAGTTGTGCTGGGCTGAGTTGTGCTGGGCTGAGTTGTGCTGGGCTGAGTTGTGCTGGGCTGAGTTGTGCTGGGCTGAGTTGTGCTGGGCTGAGTTGTGCTGGGCTGAGTTGTGCTGGGCTGAGTTGTGCTGGGCTGAGTTGTGCTGGGCTGAGTTGTGCTGGGCTGAGTTGTGCTGGGCTGAGTTGTGCTGGGCTGAGTTGTGCTGGGCTGAGTTGTGCTGGGCTGAGTTGTGCTGGGCTGAGTTGTGCTGGGCTGAGTTGTGCTGGGCTGAGTTGTGCTGGGCTGAGTTGTGCTGGGCTGAGTTGTGCTGGGCTGAGTTGTGCTGGGCTGAGTTGTGCTGGGCTGAGTTGTGCTGGGCTGAGTTGTGCTGGGCTGAGTTGTGCTGGGCTGAGTTGTGCTGGGCTGAGTTGTGCTGGGCTGAGTTGTGCTGGGCTGAGTTGTGCTGGGCTGAGTTGTGCTGGGCTGAGTTGTGCTGGGCTGAGTTGTGCTGGGCTGAGTTGTGCTGGGCTGAGTTGTGCTGGGCTGAGTTGTGCTGGGCTGAGTTGTGCTGGGCTGAGTTGTGCTGGGCTGAGTTGTGCTGGGCTGAGTTGTGCTGGGCTGAGTTGTGCTGGGCTGAGTTGTGCTGGGCTGAGTTGTGCTGGGCTGAGTTGTGCTGGGCTGAGTTGTGCTGGGCTGAGTTGTGCTGGGCTGAGTTGTGCTGGGCTGAGTTGTGCTGGGCTGAGTTGTGCTGGGCTGAGTTGTGCTGGGCTGAGTTGTGCTGGGCTGAGTTGTGCTGGGCTGAGTTGTGCTGGGCTGAGTTGTGCTGGGCTGAGTTGTGCTGGGCTGAGTTGTGCTGGGCTGAGTTGTGCTGGGCTGAGTTGTGCTGGGCTGAGTTGTGCTGGGCTGAGTTGTGCTGGGCTGAGTTGTGCTGGGCTGAGTTGTGCTGGGCTGAGTTGTGCTGGGCTGAGTTGTGCTGGGCTGAGTTGTGCTGGGCTGAGTTGTGCTGGGCTGAGTTGTGCTGGGCTGAGTTGTGCTGGGCTGAGTTGTGCTGGGCTGAGTTGTGCTGGGCTGAGTTGTGCTGGGCTGAGTTGTGCTGGGCTGAGTTGTGCTGGGCTGAGTTGTGCTGGGCTGAGTTGTGCTGGGCTGAGTTGTGCTGGGCTGAGTTGTGCTGGGCTGAGTTGTGCTGGGCTGAGTTGTGCTGGGCTGAGTTGTGCTGGGCTGAGTTGTGCTGGGCTGAGTTGTGCTGGGCTGAGTTGTGCTGGGCTGAGTTGTGCTGGGCTGAGTTGTGCTGGGCTGAGTTGTGCTGGGCTGAGTTGTGCTGGGCTGAGTTGTGCTGGGCTGAGTTGTGCTGGGCTGAGTTGTGCTGGGCTGAGTTGTGCTGGGCTGAGTTGTGCTGGGCTGAGTTGTGCTGGGCTGAGTTGTGCTGGGCTGAGTTGTGCTGGGCTGAGTTGTGCTGGGCTGAGTTGTGCTGGGCTGAGTTGTGCTGGGCTGAGTTGTGCTGGGCTGAGTTGTGCTGGGCTGAGTTGTGCTGGGCTGAGTTGTGCTGGGCTGAGTTGTGCTGGGCTGAGTTGTGCTGGGCTGAGTTGTGCTGGGCTGAGTTGTGCTGGGCTGAGTTGTGCTGGGCTGAGTTGTGCTGGGCTGAGTTGTGCTGGGCTGAGTTGTGCTGGGCTGAGTTGTGCTGGGCTGAGTTGTGCTGGGCTGAGTTGTGCTGGGCTGAGTTGTGCTGGGCTGAGTTGTGCTGGGCTGAGTTGTGCTGGGCTGAGTTGTGCTGGGCTGAGTTGTGCTGGGCTGAGTTGTGCTGGGCTGAGTTGTGCTGGGCTGAGTTGTGCTGGGCTGAGTTGTGCTGGGCTGAGTTGTGCTGGGCTGAGTTGTGCTGGGCTGAGTTGTGCTGGGCTGAGTTGTGCTGGGCTGAGTTGTGCTGGGCTGAGTTGTGCTGGGCTGAGTTGTGCTGGGCTGAGTTGTGCTGGGCTGAGTTGTGCTGGGCTGAGTTGTGCTGGGCTGAGTTGTGCTGGGCTGAGTTGTGCTGGGCTGAGTTGTGCTGGGCTGAGTTGTGCTGGGCTGAGTTGTGCTGGGCTGAGTTGTGCTGGGCTGAGTTGTGCTGGGCTGAGTTGTGCTGGGCTGAGTTGTGCTGGGCTGAGTTGTGCTGGGCTGAGTTGTGCTGGGCTGAGTTGTGCTGGGCTGAGTTGTGCTGGGCTGAGTTGTGCTGGGCTGAGTTGTGCTGGGCTGAGTTGTGCTGGGCTGAGTTGTGCTGGGCTGAGTTGTGCTGGGCTGAGTTGTGCTGGGCTGAGTTGTGCTGGGCTGAGTTGAGTTGTGCTGGGCTGAGTTGTGCTGGGCTGAGTTGTGCTGGGCTGAGTTGTGCTGGGCTGAGTTGTGCTGGGCTGAGTTGTGCTGGGCTGAGTTGTGCTGGGCTGAGTTGTGCTGGGCTGAGTTGTGCTGGGCTGAGTTGTGCTGGGCTGAGTTGTGCTGGGCTGAGTTGTGCTGGGCTGAGTTGTGCTGGGCTGAGTTGTGCTGGGCTGAGTTGTGCTGGGCTGAGTTGTGCTGGGCTGAGTTGTGCGGGGCTGAGTTGTGCTGGGCTGAGGTGTGCTGGGCTGAGTTGTGCTGGGCTGAGTTGTGCTGGGCTGAGTTGTGCTGGGCTGAGGTGTGCTGGGCTGAGTTGTGCTGGGCTGAGTTGTGCTGGGCTGCGTTGTGCTGGGCTGCGTTGTGCTGGGCTGAGTTGTGCTGGGCTGAGTTGTGCTGGGCTGAGTTGTGCTGGGCTGAGTTGTGCTGGGCTGAGTTGTGCTGGGCTGAGTTGTGCTGGGCTGAGTTGTGCTGGGCTGAGTTGTGCTGGGCTGAGTTGTGCTGGGCTGAGTTGTGCTGGGCTGAGTTGTGCTGGGCTGAGTTGTGCTGGGCTGCGTTGTGCTGGGCTGAGTTGTGCTGGGCTGAGTTGTGCTGGGCTGAGTTGTGCTGGGCTGAGTTGTGCTGGGCTGAGTTGTGCTGGGCTGAGTTGTGCTGGGCTGAGTTGTGCTGGGCTGAGTTGTGCTGGGCTGAGTTGTGCTGGGCTGAGTTGTGCTGGGCTGAGTTGTGCTGGGCTGAGTTGTGCTGGGCTGAGTTGTGCTGGGCTGAGTTGTGCTGGGCTGAGTTGTGCTGGGCTGAGTTGTGCTGGGCTGCGTTGTGCTGGGCTGCGTTGTGCTGGGCTGCGTTGTGCTGGGCTGAGTTGTGCTGGGCTGAGTTGTGCTGGGCTGAGTTGTGCTGGGCTGAGTTGTGCTGGGCTGAGTTGTGCTGGGCTGAGTTGTGCTGGGCTGAGTTGTGCTGGGCTGAGTTGTGCTGGGCTGAGTTGTGCTGGGCTGAGTTGTGCTGGGCTGAGTTGTGCTGGGCTGAGTTGTGCTGGGCTGAGTTGTGCTGGGCTGAGTTGTGCTGGGCTGAGTTGTGCTGGGCTGAGTTGTGCTGGGCTGAGTTGTGCTGGGCTGAGTTGTGCTGGGCTGAGTTGTGCTGGGCTGAGTTGTGCTGGGCTGAGTTGTGCTGGGCTGAGTTGTGCTGGGCTGAGTTGTGCTGGGCTGAGTTGTGCTGGGCTGAGTTGTGCTGGGCTGAGTTGTGCTGGGCTGAGTTGTGCTGGGCTGAGTTGTGCTGGGCTGAGTTGTGCTGGGCTGAGTTGTGCTGGGCTGAGTTGTGCTGGGCTGAGTTGTGCTGGGCTGAGTTGTGCTGGGCTGAGTTGTGCTGGGCTGAGTTGTGCTGGGCTGAGTTGTGCTGGGCTGAGTTGTGCTGGGCTGAGTTGTGCTGGGCTGAGTTGTGCTGGGCTGAGTTGTGCTGGGCTGAGTTGTGCTGGGCTGAGTTGTGCTGGGCTGAGTTGTGCTGGGCTGAGTTGTGCTGGGCTGAGTTGTGCTGGGCTGAGTTGTGCTGGGCTGAGTTGTGCTGGGCTGAGTTGTGCTGGGCTGAGTTGTGCTGGGCTGAGTTGTGCTGGGCTGAGTTGTGCTGGGCTGAGTTGTGCTGGGCTGAGTTGTGCTGGGCTGAGTTGTGCTGGGCTGAGTTGTGCTGGGCTGAGTTGTGCTGGGCTGAGTTGTGCTGGGCTGAGTTGTGCTGGGCTGAGTTGTGCTGGGCTGAGTTGTGCTGGGCTGAGTTGTGCTGGGCTGAGTTGTGCTGGGCTGAGTTGTGCTGGGCTGAGTTGTGCTGGGCTGAGTTGTGCTGGGCTGAGTTGTGCTGGGCTGAGTTGTGCTGGGCTGAGTTGTGCTGGGCTGAGTTGTGCTGGGCTGAGTTGTGCTGGGCTGAGTTGTGCTGGGCTGAGTATGTGCTGGGCTGAGTTGTGCTGGGCTGAGTTGTGCTGGGCTGAGTTGTGCTGGGCTGAGTTGTGCTGGGCTGAGTTGTGCTGGGCTGAGTTGTGCTGGGCTGAGTTGTGCTGGGCTGAGTTGTGCTGGGCTGAGTTGTGCTGGGCTGAGTTGTGCTGGGCTGAGTTGTGCTGGGCTGAGTTGTGCTGGGCTGAGTTGTGCTGGGCTGAGTTGTGCTGGGCTGAGTTGTGCTGGGCTGAGTTGTGCTGGGCTGAGTTGTGCTGGGCTGAGTTGTGCTGGGCTGAGTTGTGCTGGGCTGAGTTGTGCTGGGCTGAGTTGTGCTGGGCTGAGTTGTGCTGGGCTGAGTTGTGCTGGGCTGAGTTGTGCTGGGCTGAGTTGTGCTGGGCTGAGTTGTGCTGGGCTGAGTTGTGCTGGGCTGAGTTGTGCTGGGCTGAGTTGTGCTGGGCTGAGTTGTGCTGGGCTGAGTTGTGCTGGGCTGAGTTGTGCTGGGCTGAGTTGTGCTGGGCTGAGTTGTGCTGGGCTGAGTTGTGCTGGGCTGAGTTGTGCTGGGCTGCGTTGTGCTGGGCTGAGTTGTGCTGGGCTGCGTTGTGCTGGGCTGAGTTGTGCTGGGCTGAGTTGTGCTGGGCTGAGTTGTGCTGGGCTGAGTTGTGCTGGGCTGAGTTGTGCTGGGCTGAGTTGTGCTGGGCTGAGTTGTGCTGGGCTGAGTTGTGCTGGGCTGAGTTGTGCTGGGCTGAGTTGTGCTGGGCTGAGTTGTGCTGGGCTGAGTTGTGCTGGGCTGAGTTGTGCTGGGCTGAGTTGTGCTGGGCTGAGTTGTGCTGGGCTGAGTTGTGCTGGGCTGAGTTGTGCTGGGCTGAGTTGTGCTGGGCTGAGTTGTGCTGGGCTGAGTTGTGCTGGGCTGAGTTGTGCTGGGCTGAGTTGTGCTGGGCTGAGTTGTGCTGGGCTGAGTTGTGCTGGGCTGAGTTGTGCTGGGCTGAGTTGTGCTGGGCTGAGTTGTGCTGGGCTGAGTTGTGCTGGGCTGAGTTGTGCTGGGCTGAGTTGTGCTGGGCTGAGTTGTGCTGGGCTGAGTTGTGCTGGGCTGAGTTGTGCTGGGCTGAGTTGTGCTGGGCTGAGTTGTGCTGGGCTGAGTTGTGCTGGGCTGAGTTGTGCTGGGCTGAGTTGTGCTGGGCTGAGTTGTGCTGGGCTGAGTTGTGCTGGGCTGAGTTGTGCTGGGCTGAGTTGTGCTGGGCTGAGTTGTGCTGGGCTGAGTTGTGCTGGGCTGAGTTGTGCTGGGCTGAGTTGTGCTGGGCTGAGTTGTGCTGGGCTGAGTTGTGCTGGGCTGAGTTGTGCTGGGCTGAGTTGTGCTGGGCTGAGTTGTGCTGGGCTGAGTTGTGCTGGGCTGAGTTGTGCTGGGCTGAGTTGTGCTGGGCTGAGTTGTGCTGGGCTGAGTTGTGCTGGGCTGAGTTGTGCTGGGCTGAGTTGTGCTGGGCTGAGTTGTGCTGGGCTGAGTTGTGCTGGGCTGAGTTGTGCTGGGCTGAGTTGTGCTGGGCTGAGTTGTGCTGGGCTGAGTTGTGCTGGGCTGAGTTGTGCTGGGCTGAGTTGTGCTGGGCTGCGTTGTGCTGGGCTGAGTTGTGCTGGGCTGCGTTGTGCTGGGCTGAGTTGTGCTGGGCTGAGTTGTGCTGGGCTGAGTTGTGCTGGGCTGAGTTGTGCTGGGCTGAGTTGTGCTGGGCTGAGTTGTGCTGGGCTGAGTTGTGCTGGGCTGAGTTGTGCTGGGCTGAGTTGTGCTGGGCTGAGTTGTGCTGGGCTGAGTTGTGCTGGGCTGAGTTGTGCTGGGCTGAGTTGTGCTGGGCTGAGTTGTGCTGGGCTGAGTTGTGCTGGGCTGAGTTGTGCTGGGCTGAGTTGTGCTGGGCTGAGTTGTGCTGGGCTGAGTTGTGCTGGGCTGAGTTGTGCTGGGCTGAGTTGTGCTGGGCTGAGTTGTGCTGGGCTGAGTTGTGCTGGGCTGAGTTGTGCTGGGCTGAGTTGTGCTGGGCTGAGTTGTGCTGGGCTGAGTTGTGCTGGGCTGAGTTGTGCTGGGCTGAGTTGTGCTGGGCTGAGTTGTGCTGGGCTGAGTTGTGCTGGGCTGAGTTGTGCTGGGCTGAGTTGTGCTGGGCTGAGTTGTGCTGGGCTGAGTTGTGCTGGGCTGAGTTGTGCTGGGCTGAGTTGTGCTGGGCTGAGTTGTGCTGGGCTGAGTTGTGCTGGGCTGAGTTGTGCTGGGCTGAGTTGTGCTGGGCTGAGTTGTGCTGGGCTGAGTTGTGCTGGGCTGAGTTGTGCTGGGCTGAGTTGTGCTGGGCTGAGTTGTGCTGGGCTGAGTTGTGCTGGGCTGAGTTGTGCTGGGCTGAGTTGTGCTGGGCTGAGTTGTGCTGGGCTGAGTTGTGCTGGGCTGAGTTGTGCTGGGCTGAGTTGTGCTGGGCTGAGTTGTGCTGGGCTGAGTTGTGCTGGGCTGAGGTTGTGCTGGGCTGAGTTGTGCTGGGCTGAGTTGTGCTGGGCTGAGTTGTGCTGGGCTGAGTTGTGCTGGGCTGAGTTGTGCTGGGCTGAGTTGTGCTGGGCTGAGTTGTGCTGGGCTGAGTTGTGCTGGGCTGAGTTGTGCTGGGCTGAGTTGTGCTGGGCTGAGTTGTGCTGGGCTGAGTTGTGCTGGGCTGAGTTGTGCTGGGCTGAGTTGTGCTGGGCTGAGTTGTGCTGGGCTGAGTTGTGCGCTGAGTTTGTGGCTGAGTTGTGCTGGGCTGAGTTGTGCTGGGCTGAGTTGTGCTGGGCTGAGTTGTGCTGGGCTGAGTTGTGCTGGGCTGAGTTGTGCTGGGCTGAGTTGTGCTGGGCTGAGTTGTGCTGGGCTGAGTTGTGCTGGGCTGAGTTGTGCTGGGCTGAGTTGTGCTGGGCTGAGTTGTGCTGGGCTGAGTTGTGCTGGGCTGAGTTGTGCTGGGCTGAGTTGTGCTGGGCTGAGTTGTGCTGGGCTGAGTTGTGCTGGGCTGAGTTGTGCTGGGCTGAGTTGTGCTGGGCTGAGTTGTGCTGGGCTGAGTTGTGCTGGGCTGAGTTGTGCTGGGCTGAGTTGTGCTGGGCTGAGTTGTGCTGGGCTGAGTTGTGCTGGGCTGAGTTGTGCTGGGCTGAGTTGTGCTGCTTTTGTGCGGCTGAGTTGTGCTGGGCTGAGTTGTGCTGGGCTGAGTTGTGCTGGGCTGAGTTGTGCTGGGCTGAGTTGTGCTGGGCTGAGTTGTGCTGGGCTGAGTTGTGCTGGGCTGAGTTGTGCTGGGCTGAGTTGTGCTGGGCTGAGTTGTGCTGGGCTGAGTTGTGCTGGGCTGAGTTGTGCTGGGCTGAGTTGTGCTGGGCTGAGTTGTGCTGGGCTGAGTTGTGCTGGGCTGAGTTGTGCTGGGCTGAGTTGTGCTGGGCTGAGTTGTGCTGGGCTGAGTTGTGCTGGGCTGAGTTGTGCTGGGCTGAGTTGTGCTGGGCTGAGTTGTGCTGGGCTGAGTTGTGCTGGGCTGAGTTGTGCTGGGCTGAGTTGTGCTGGGCTGAGTTGTGCTGGGCTGAGTTGTGCTGGGCTGAGTTGTGCTGGGCTGAGTTGTGCTGGGCTGAGTTGTGCTGGGCTGAGTTGTGCTGGGCTGAGTTGTGCTGGGCTGAGTTGTGCTGGGCTGAGTTGTGCTGGGCTGAGTTGTGCTGGGCTGAGTTGTGCTGGGCTGAGTTGTGCTGGGCTGAGTTGTGCTGGGCTGAGTTGTGCTGGGCTGAGTTGTGCTGGGCTGAGTTGTGCTGGGCTGAGTTGTGCTGGGCTGAGTTGTGCTGGGCTGAGTTGTGCTGGGCTGAGTTGTGCTGGGCTGAGTTGTGCTGGGCTGAGTTGTGCTGGGCTGAGTTGTGCTGGGCTGAGTTGTGCTGGGCTGAGTTGTGCTGGGCTGAGTTGTGCTGGGCTGAGTTGTGCTGGGCTGAGTTGTGCTGGGCTGAGTTGTGCTGGGCTGAGTTGTGCTGGGCTGAGTTGTGCTGGGCTGAGTTGTGCTGGGCTGAGTTGTGCTGGGCTGAGTTGTGCTGGGCTGAGTTGTGCTGGGCTGAGTTGTGCTGGGCTGAGTTGTGCTGGGCTGAGTTGTGCTGGGCTGAGTTGTGCTGGGCTGAGTTGTGCTGGGCTGAGTTGTGCTGGGCTGAGTTGTGCTGGGCTGAGTTGTGCTGGGCTGAGTTGTGCTGGGCTGAGTTGTGCTGGGCTGAGTTGTGCTGGGCTGAGTTGTGCTGGGCTGAGTTGTGCTGGGCTGAGTTGTGCTGGGCTGAGTTGTGCTGGGCTGAGTTGTGCTGGGCTGAGTTGTGCTGGGCTGAGTTGTGCTGGGCTGAGTTGTGCTGGGCTGAGTTGTGCTGGGCTGAGTTGTGCTGGGCTGAGTTGTGCTGGGCTGAGTTGTGCTGGGCTGAGTTGTGCTGGGCTGAGTTGTGCTGGGCTGAGTTGTGCTGGGCTGAGTTGTGCTGGGCTGAGTTGGTGCTGGGCTGAGTTGTGCTGGGCTGAGTTGTGCGGAACTGAGTGTGGCTGAGTTGTGCTGGGCTGAGTTGTGCTGGGCTGAGTTGTGCTGGGCTGAGTTGTGCTGGGCTGAGTTGTGCTGGGCTGAGTTGTGCTGGGCTGAGTTGTGCTGGGCTGAGTTGTGCTGGGCTGAGTTGTGCTGGGCTGAGTTGTGCTGGGCTGAGTTGTGCTGGGCTGAGTTGTGCTGGGCTGAGTTGTGCTGGGCTGAGTTGTGCTGGGCTGAGTTGTGCTGGGCTGAGTTGTGCTGGGCTGAGTTGTGCTGGGCTGAGTTGTGCTGGGCTGAGTTGTGCTGGGCTGAGTTGTGCTGGGCTGAGTTGTGCTGGGCTGAGTTGTGCTGGGCTGAGTTGTGCTGGGCTGAGTTGTGCTGGGCTGAGTTGTGCTGGGCTGAGTTGTGCTGGGCTGAGTTGTGCTGGGCTGAGTTGTGCTGGGCTGAGTTGTGCTGGGCTGAGTTGTGCTGGGCTGAGTTGTGCTGGGCTGAGTTGTGCTGGGCTGAGTTGTGCTGGGCTGAGTTGTGCTGGGCTGAGTTGTGCTGGGCTGAGTTGTGCTGGGCTGAGTTGTGCTGGGCTGAGTTGTGCTGGGCTGAGTTGTGCTGGGCTGAGTTGTGCTGGGCTGAGTTGTGCTGGGCTGAGTTGTGCTGGGCTGAGTTGTGCTGGGCTGAGTTGTGCTGGGCTGAGTTGTGCTGGGCTGAGTTGTGCTGGGCTGAGTTGTGCTGGGCTGAGTTGTGCTGGGCTGAGTTGTGCTGGGCTGAGTTGTGCTGGGCTGAGTTGTGCTGGGCTGAGTTGTGCTGGGCTGAGTTGTGCTGGGCTGAGTTGTGCTGGGCTGAGTTGTGCTGGGCTGAGTTGTGCTGGGCTGAGTTGTGCTGGGCTGAGTTGTGCTGGGCTGAGTTGTGCTGGGCTGAGTTGTGCTGGGCTGAGTTGTGCTGGGCTGAGTTGTGCTGGGCTGAGTTGTGCTGGGCTGAGTTGTGCTGGGCTGAGTTGGTGCTGGGCTGAGTTGTGCTGGGCTGAGTTGTGCTGGGCTGAGTTGTGCTGGGCTGAGTTGTGCTGGGCTGAGTTGTGCTGGGCTGAGTTGTGCTGGGCTGAGTTGTGCTGGGCTGTGTTGTGCTGGGCTGAGTTGTGCTGGGCTGAGTTGTGCTGGGCTGAGTTGTGCTGGGCTGAGTTGTGCTGGGCTGAGTGGTGCTGGGCTGAGTTGTGCTGGGCTGAGTGGTGCTGGGCTGAGTGGTGCTGGGCTGAGTGGTGCTGGGCTGAGTTGTGCTGGGCTGAGTTGTGCTGGGCTGAGTTGTGCTGGGCTGAGTTGTGCTGGGCTGAGTTGTGCTGGGCTGAGTTGTGCTGGGCTGAGTTGTGCTGGGCTGAGTTGTGCTGGGCTGAGTTGTGCTGGGCTGAGTTGTGCTGGGCTGAGTTGTGCTGGGCTGAGTTGTGCTGGGCTGAGTTGTGCTGGGCTGAGTTGTGCTGGGCTGTGTTGTGCTGGGCTGAGTTGTGCTGGGCTGAGTTGTGCTGGGCTGAGTTGTGCTGGGCTGAGTTGTGCTGGGCTGAGTTGTGCTGGGCTGAGTTGTGCTGGGCTGAGTTGTGCTGGGCTGAGTTGTGCTGGGCTGAGTTGTGCTGGGCTGAGTTGTGCTGGGCTGAGTTGTGCTGGGCTGAGTTGTGCTGGGCTGAGTTGTGCTGGGCTGAGTTGTGCTGGGCTGAGTTGTGCTGGGCTGAGTTGTGCTGGGCTGAGTTGGTGCTGGGCTGAGTTGTGCTGGGCTGAGTTGTGCTGGGCTGAGTTGTGCTGGGCTGAGTTGTGCTGGGCTGAGTTGTGCTGGGCTGAGTTGTGCTGGGCTGAGTTGTGCTGGGCTGAGTTGTGCTGGGCTGAGTTGTGCTGGGCTGAGTTGTGCTGGGCTGAGTTGTGCTGGGCTGTGTTGTGCTGGGCTGAGTTGTGCTGGGCTGAGTTGTGCTGGGCTGAGTTGTGCTGGGCTGAGTTGTGCTGGGCTGAGTTGTGCTGGGCTGAGTTGTGCTGGGCTGAGTTGTGCTGGGCTGAGTTGTGCTGGGCTGAGTTGTGCTGGGCTGTGTTGTGCTGGGCTGAGTTGTGCTGGGCTGAGTTGTGCTGGGCTGAGTTGTGCTGGGCTGAGTTGTGCTGGGCTGAGTTGTGCTGGGCTGAGTTGTGCTGGGCTGAGTTGTGCTGGGCTGAGTTGTGCTGGGCTGAGTGGTGCTGGGCTGAGTTGTGCTGGGCTGAGTTGTGCTGGGCTGAGTGGTGCTGGGCTGAGTTGTGCTGGGCTGAGTTGTGCTGGGCTGAGTTGTGCTGGGCTGTGTTGTGCTGGGCTGAGTTGTGCTGGGCTGAGTTGTGCTGGGCTGAGTTGTGCTGGGCTGTGTTGTGCTGGGCTGAGTTGTGCTGGGCTGAGTTGTGCTGGGCTGAGTTGTGCTGGGCTGAGTTGTGCTGGGCTGAGTTGTGCTGGGCTGAGTTGTGCTGGGCTGAGTTGTGCTGGGCTGAGTTGTGCTGGGCTGAGTTGTGCTGGGCTGAGTTGTGCTGGGCTGAGTTGTGCTGGGCTGAGTTGTGCTGGGCTGAGTTGTGCTGGGCTGAGTTGTGCTGGGCTGAGTTGTGCTGGGCTGAGTTGTGCTGGGCTGAGTTGTGCTGGGCTGAGTTGTGCTGGGCTGAGTTGTGCTGGGCTGAGTTGTGCTGGGCTGAGTTGTGCTGGGCTGAGTTGTGCTGGGCTGAGTTGTGCTGGGCTGAGTTGTGCTGGGCTGAGTTGTGCTGGGCTGAGTTGTGCTGGGCTGAGTTGTGCTGGGCTGAGTTGTGCTGGGCTGAGTTGTGCTGGGCTGAGTTGTGCTGGGCTGAGTTGTGCTGGGCTGAGTTGTGCTGGGCTGAGTTGTGCTGGGCTGAGTTGTGCTGGGCTGAGTTGTGCTGGGCTGAGTTGTGCTGGGCTGAGTTGTGCTGGGCTGAGTTGTGCTGGGCTGAGTTGTGCTGGGCTGAGTTGTGCTGGGCTGAGTTGTGCTGGGCTGAGTTGTGCTGGGCTGAGTTGTGCTGGGCTGAGTTGTGCTGGGCTGAGTTGTGCTGGGCTGAGTTGTGCTGGGCTGAGTTGTGCTGGGCTGAGTTGTGCTGGGCTGAGTTGTGCTGGGCTGAGTTGTGCTGGGCTGAGTTGTGCTGGGCTGAGTTGTGCTGGGCTGAGTTGTGCTGGGCTGAGTTGTGCTGGGCTGAGTTGTGCTGGGCTGAGTTGTGCTGGGCTGAGTTGTGCTGGGCTGAGTTGTGCTGGGCTGAGTTGTGCTGGGCTGAGTTGTGCTGGGCTGAGTTGTGCTGGGCTGAGTTGTGCTGGGCTGAGTTGTGCTGGGCTGAGTTGTGCTGGGCTGAGTTGTGCTGGGCTGAGTTGTGCTGGGCTGAGTTGTGCTGGGCTGAGTTGTGCTGGGCTGAGTTGTGCTGGGCTGAGTTGTGCTGGGCTGAGTTGTGCTGGGCTGAGTTGTGCTGGGCTGAGTTGTGCTGGGCTGAGTTGTGCTGGGCTGAGTTGTGCTGGGCTGAGTTGTGCTGGGCTGAGTTGTGCTGGGCTGAGTTGTGCTGGGCTGAGTTGTGCTGGGCTGAGTTGTGCTGGGCTGAGTTGTGCTGGGCTGAGTTGTGCTGGGCTGAGTTGTGCTGGGCTGAGTTGTGCTGGGCTGAGTTGTGCTGGGCTGAGTTGTGCTGGGCTGAGTTGTGCTGGGCTGAGTTGTGCTGGGCTGAGTTGTGCTGGGGAGTTGTCTGAGTTGTGCTGGGCTGAGTTGTGCTGGGCTGAGTTGTGCTGGGCTGAGTTGTGCTGGGCTGAGTTGTGCTGGGCTGAGTTGTGCTGGGCTGAGTTGTGCTGGGCTGAGTTGTGCTGGGCTGAGTTGTGCTGGGCTGAGTTGTGCTGGGCTGAGTTGTGCTGGGCTGAGTTGTGCTGGGCTGAGTTGTGCTGGGCTGAGTTGTGCTGGGCTGAGTTGTGCTGGGCTGAGTTGTGCTGGGCTGAGTTGTGCTGGGCTGAGTTGTGCTGGGCTGAGTTGTGCTGGGCTGAGTTGTGCTGGGCTGAGTTGTGCTGGGCTGAGTTGTGCTGGGCTGAGTTGTGCTGGGCTGAGTTGTGCTGGGCTGAGTTGTGCTGGGCTGAGTTGTGCTGGGCTGAGTTGTGCTGGGCTGAGTTGTGCTGGGCTGAGTTGTGCTGGGCTGAGTTGTGCTGGGCTGAGTTGTGCTGGGCTGAGTTGTGCTGGGCTGAGTTGTGCTGGGCTGAGTTGTGCTGGGCTGAGTTGTGCTGGGCTGAGTTGTGCTGGGCTGAGTTGTGCTGG